>PVIY010001401.1:0-152123 GCA_004026745.1 Myrmecophaga tridactyla | reverse complement strand
GACTCTTAGGCCTAAATTTTAAGTAGACTTGACCTATCCTTTGTGGGGTTAAGTTTCATATGAACAAGCCCCAAGACTGGGGGCTCAGCTTATAGCTTTGGTTGTCCACACTGCTTGTGAGAATATCAAGAATTCAACTTGGGGAAGTTGAATTTCTCCTCGTTCTCACCATTCCCTGAAGGGGGCTTGCAAATATTTTTCCAGTCACTGATCAAATCATTCTGATTTCATTTATGTCCCCAGCCCTCCTCCCTCTATCATTCTCACATGCAGCGTCATTCAGTATTTTAACATAATTACATTACAGTTAGGTAGTATTGTGCTGTCCATTTCTGAGTTTTTGTATCGAGTCCTGTTGCACAGTCTGCATCCCTTCAGCTCCAATTACCCAATATCTTACCCTATTTCTATCTCCAACACACACAAATTTAACAAATGGTGCTGCAATAACTGGATATTCACATGGAAAAAGAATGAAATGTGATCCCTGCTACATAGCATACCAAAAAAATAAAATAGGTATTAAACACCTACTATGTATCATGCTCTGAGCTGGGTGCCTGAACCACGACAGCCATCAAGACAGACACCGTCTCCGGCCATATGAAGCCCATAGTCTTATAGGGGGGAGAGACATGGAGCAAATCTTTGTACTTCCCCTGAGTGTGTCAGTGTAGAAATAGGGAGCACATGACAGGTAGGCCTCAGCTGCAAGTTTTGTGGTCATAGGGGCCTCCTAGAGTCAGTGACGTGAAAGGTCATACCAGATGGGTGATAAAAAAAGTACTGAGACCAAAGAAGTGGGGAGGGAACAGATAATTAAAATATGAAAACTATACAAGTTAAGGAGGAAAAGTTACAAAGAAAGGCATTTGAAGAATAATAGCAAATTACAGCATATACTTATATGCCAGGCATTACTCTATGTACTTTACTTATATTGACCAATTAATGCTGAAGGTTGGTACCCTATTAATAATACCCATTGTACAGATGAGGAGACTGAGGCACAGACAGGAATGATTTGCACAAGATTATACAGCTAGTAAGTAATGAAGCCAGGAAATAAGCTCAGGCTGTCTTGAGTTTATAAAAATAGTGATGAGGCTAAATAGAAAACAAAAGAAAACGAATTCTAGCTTAGGCTGTGTATGAAAGGCTAGAACTGATCTGAGGTCTAAGACTGGATATGGACGTTAATCCACACAGCGAACACGAGGCCCTCAGAGAGCCCTGCCCCGCAGCAGGAGCGCTGCTCCTTCCCCTTCTTCCCTGCCCCTCCACCCAGGGACCACTGGAGGAATGAGGAAGGGCGTGGGGTATGGCATCTTTCAGCATCAGGTTAAACAAAGAAGGCTTTCAAGTGGAGCTCAGAGTCCGAGGGCCCGAGTGCTCTTGCAGAATAATAAATGCAAAAATACAGCAGGACAGGAATGTAGATCTTGTAAGAAGATGTGTGTTTCTGGAGAGCACTAACCCAGACCGAGAAAGGTATGTTTACCTTGACACAGGCAGGGCCAACAGACTAAAAAGCCACCTAACTATAAGCCAGAGGGAGACCTGGGCCACCTTTCTCGTCCTCTGCCTCTCACCGCCGGGCTCTGAGCGGCGGCACTCGGCAGGGCAGATGGCAGTTCTGATTCAGGCCAGACCCAGAGCTACTGAAGACGGTGCCTGGCTGAAGGGAAAAGTTTTTAAAAAATTGAAGATAGTGGAAATTAAAGAAGACTCAAATATTCGCAAAGTTAATACATCATGTTCTTGGATTGAAAGACTCAATATTGTAAAGATAATAGTTCTCCCCAAAGTTATCCAGTACAATCTTCTTTTTTTTCACATGGGCAGGCACCGGGAATCGAACCCGGGTCCTCTGGCATGGCAGGCAAGCATTCTTGCCTGCTGAGCCACCGTGGCCCGCCCTATCCAGTGCAATCTTAATTGAAATCCTTGTACTTTTTTTAAAAATGGAAATTGATAAGTTGACTAAATTCTATATGAAATCATGCAAAGAAGAGCCAAGGACAGTGAAAAGTCATCTTGAAGAAAATCAAGCTGGAGGACTTTACCAAATATTCGGATTATAAAAGCTTAGTGGCTCAGCAGGCAGAGTTCTCGCCTGCCATGCCAGAGACCCGGGTTCGATTTCCCGTGCCTGCCCATGCAGGAACAAAAAAGAAAAAAGCTTGAGTAAACCAGTAATTATGCAATGATAAATCAATAGAACAGAAGAGAGAGTCCAGGAATGGACACAAACATATAAAGTCACTTGATTTTGACAAAGGTGATATTAAAGTGCATTGGGAAAATGCTGTTATTTCCCCCAATAAATGGTGATAGGTCAGTTAGTAGTCTATATGGAAAAATATGAATTTTGACCTCTGATTCATGCCATAAACAAAAAATTAATTCCAAATTCTCAATGTGAAAGGAAGAACGATAAGAACTTTTTGAAGAAAATATAGAAGAATATCTTCAGGACCTTGGGGTAGGCAAAGATTTCTTAACCAGAACACAAAAAGCACTAACTATGAAGGAAAACATGGATAAGTTGGATTACACTGAAGTTAAGAATTTCTGTTTATAATAAAAAATTAAGGAAGGGGCAGGCTGCCGTGGCTCAGCAGGCAGAGCTCCGGCCTGCCATACTGGAGGTCTGGAGTTCGATTCCTGGTGCCTCCTGCCCATATGCAAATAAAAAAAAAAAAAAAAGAAAAAAAAATTAAGGAAGTAAAAAGGCAAGCTATAGTGGGAGCAGATATTCACACTACTAACATCTGATAAAGGAGTCATATCCCAAATATGCAAAATCTCCTAAAAGTAATTTAAAAAAGAGACAGATAACTTGATAGATAAATGAGCAAAATACATGAACAGGTACATCACAAGAGGATATCCAAATGTCCAGTAAGCCTTTTAGTAGTAGACTTCATTAGTCATCAGTGAAAGAGAAATTAAAACCATGATTTGATATGGTTTTTTAAATATTTAAAATATAAAATTAAAATATTATATATATAAAATATATAAAATATTTTATATATGCACTTATATGTATTATGAACACACATATATAGAAATATATGTGCTTATAATACATATAGCCTTGATGTTAAGACTTGGTATCGAAAGACGCACTTTGGAACTACAGGAAAACCCTGTTTTGCATAATTTCACTCACTTTCCTGATACAGAATTTGTAGTAAGTTCTAAAAAGAAAGAAGGCCACGTGAAACAAGTTTGCCACATTAAAAAAAAAGGATGGGTCCTGTTATAGATTTTTGACTAATTTCTGCTCTCTGGTTTCTCATTTTCCAAGAGAACTTTTACATTCTCTAACATCAAGGATAGTAATGCTTCAAGCTATGTTAGAGAACAGCTCTGATCTCACATATTCACACCGAGATTATAGACCTGCAATGATTGAAGCTATTGAGCTATTCTTAAAGAATTTTACAGAATATTTCATGGTAGCTGTGGGGGTCAGGTACTTGGTATTCAGAAGAATTTTACTTGCAATCAATCTCTCTGTACCAGCTATGTTTCTTAACTGTAGTTTCATATAAAATCTTGATGTATTTAGACTTTATGGATAAATAAAATCTAAAACTGCAAGTCTCTACAATCAATATATGCTATGATTAATCCACGGCGATGTTTGTGTGTGGGCTTGTGTACTTATATGTGGAATCATTCCCCCTCTACATTTTAAGGTTGTATTTTATTTCTAGATCATTCACCGAGAGTCCTAATAAAGGGTCAGTTGGGTTTCCCTTCCTTTAATTTTGCAAGCAGTCCAAATCTAATGGGGAAGATTCATTAGGCATAGGAAACAAACCCTCAATACGAGACATACTTATTTGCTAACTACCCACTTGCATTTTTAAATAGAGAATCTTCCCTGCCTCTATCTAAACCGTCTTTGCTCATTCCCATGAAAAAGGACAAGGGAAAATATTTACAATCTATATAAAACAGTGCTGATATCCAATGGCTGAATAAATTAGTAATGTAGAATATAAAAATTTAACTTAGTGCTCAGAAACCAATATACACTTTCAACGAAAGTAGAATTATCACTGTCAGACCTACTGCTGAAATTCAAGAGATTGATGGGGAGGCGGTGTGGACTCTACCTAAGTGTTCTGTTTCTGTGTACTTTGGTTAGAATTAAACAAAGTAAACTTGAGAACAGAAGCAATGCCATGACAGATTTTATTCCTTACAGTACAGTTCCCATAGTAAAATAAAGAATCTAAGCCTCAAAAGAAATGTACAGATTCAACTTCCTTATCACCACTCTCTGAATGTGCTCCATTTTGCCAATATACCTCCCAGAAAGACTGCTATAATAATTCAAACGTGGACTTGCTAACCTAAGTGGACAATATTAAAAGCCATATTCTAGATATAATTCCTTTGTAAGCATAACCTAAAATTGCACTGGCACTGCTTAATTTTCTTTACAACCATATCATATTGCTGGCTCACAAATCCCTAGAACTTTTCTCCCTAAATTTCTGCTGAGCTCAATATTTCCCACTGTATTTTTCCAGTTGCCGGTATAAATTACCATGTTTTAACACTTATCGCATATTATATTGTTGGTTTACATGCATGCTCCAGCAAGTTCTGCACTCTCTGATGAGTCTGTTGGTATATAAAATGATCCCTTCTCCTTTCTATGTTGGAAATTGGATTTGTACGATTTCTATCTCTTCATCCCGTTGATATAGATGAATATAAGAAAGTTAAATATTGTACTTTAAGGCTACGTGTTATCCCTGAAAGGAGATACCACCCCATTCATCAATTTCATCTAAGCGCACTACCATTCACACCACATTACTTTATCTTGTCCACAGGGATCAGAAGACTTTACTCAAATATCCTGCTAAAATGAAGATATATTAGGTGTCACACAGTCTCCTGGTCCACTAGTGTGAGCTAATGTCTTCTTTTAGATCCGGTTATGAGTTTGCTCTGACTCCTTTCCATGGGCAGACTTTGGTACCTAGTGGTGGCTGTTTTTTAAGTACTCATAAATGACCTCCCCTAGGAACTTATTCTGCATCAATGTCAAATTTCCAGAACCAAACTTTCTCGCTCCTCTTTCAATAATAAGGTGATATTTTCCCACTTCCAGTTTCCTAAACTCTTTCTTCTTCTGCAATACCTCTGGATTACTGATAGCACTTCCTCTTAAAACTCATTTGGCAAGTTCCTCGATATCTAACAATATAATTAATCTGTGCCTGAAGGCCTCAAATAAATTAACACAAGTGCATTCTTATTCTGTCCTCATTATTTTTGGATTTAATTCCCCCCAAACAGGTTCGTTATGTAATTATCAACAATGAGATCATTTCTGCAGGTAGCTAAGCAGGAAACAAAAAAGCATTGCATATGTTTGTTTTTTTCTCATACATTAACATCATGTAACACACCTTAATAATATTTCTTACTCTTTGCTCTTTTTTTATTTTACTCCAAATAGATTTCTTTAAATCTTTTCTCTTTTTCTGGTTACCTTTAGCGAATACCGCTTGGGCTGCGTGTCTGGAAAATCTCCTGCACTGTGAAAACTGCCCATCACCCACAGCCCTGTGAGCCCCCTTCTCTAGGACTCTCCCTAAAAAGCAGTTCTTGAGAGTAGAAGAGTCTGGTGATGCCAAGCCTGGCCCAGCAGAACGGACTGGTGGTGGACAGCTGCCGAAGCTGCTCAATCCGAACCCCGCTCCCTGAGCTCAGGCTTCTGGGACCCGACGTGGTTTCTGTTAGGGTCCTTGAATGGGCATGAGACCATGAGGCAAGGGCTGGGCAGCCGGTCCCGCAGGAAAGCAGAGGCGGAGAGACGCAGAGGTGTGCTCGTGCACTCTCAGAGAGACAGCCTGCGGCTCTGGTTCTCAACCTCTCTGTTCTCCGTCCCAAGTCTCCCACGAATATCCTGACCTTGGGTTCTAAAAGATACTCCTATACTCCTTTTTTTTTTTTTTTTTAATTTGTGCGCTGTATGGTGGGGTCACATTTCATTGTTTTTCCATGTGAGTATTCAGTTATTGCAGCACCATTTGTTGAATTTGTGTTTGTTTGTTTGTTTTGGTTTCTTTTGTTTGTTTGCCTGGGAAGTGCGTGGGCCAGAATTGAACCCGGGCTTCCCGCATGGCAGGCGAGAATTCTACACTGAACTACCCTCGCACCCGCCCCCAGTATATTCCTTTAATTAGGAATCCTTCCCCCCATTTTTTCAGCCTAAACTGTTTCAGTAGATTCGTTACTTGCAAATAATCCATAACTAACATGCTACTCTCGACATTTTTGTAAGCTTTAGCTCACTACCTATGACTTCACGGAAGTAAACAGATTTTCACTATATTTTTATCTATCTTTAAATTTGAGACTATTGGCGATCCACCTAAGGTTACTGTTGAAGTTACAGAAGGATAACTTAAGAGATTACCTTATTAGATGGCATTACATGGTAGAATCTATCAATAATTTTTATCAATGTATAAAATTGATTAATCTTACGGGAATTACATGCTAACCGTATAGGAGACTGAAATGCAAAATATTAATTGGAAATGAGAAAATAATTTTCACACAGCCCAGTCATCACTAGAAAATCTGCCTGCAAATTCTGGTTACGATCAAAAGGTTGCTTGGTGAAATGGAATCTAAGGTCTTAACTGGTACCTTACGGTTCTAAAGCTCCATGCATATATATCCTGCTCCCCCACAGGGTTTGTTGAACAGAGTAAATTTAGGCTGGCTGGGGCCACCTCTCCACTGGACAGCTGGGAGATTCTATCTTTTCTCTGCCGCCCCTGTTTTAACCTCCATGAAGACTCTCTCCTTCTTAATAATATACTCCTTGTATGACTAGGCCCAATAAAATTGAGGCTATAGTTTTTCTGTTTGTTTGTTTTTTGGCATGTGCGGGCTCTGGGAAGAGGCTATGTTTTTTATTTTATCAGAACTCTCCCTTGACGTCTTGAGGAGTTTAAATCCCTTCCCCTATTAGGAACTCTAAAATGACCTACTTACTTTTCCCCAGTGTTGTTATTGATTCTTCTTTATCAGTCACGCTTACTTTGAAGGTCAAAATGAAGTCCATAATAACAGAACTCATTATTCCTTAACAAACTGCAAGATGAAAATGTCAGTGAAGCCAATCATCAGAAGTTCTGCTCTTAGAAAAGCATTTTATGTATTATGTTTTCACAATAAATATTTGTTGATTTGAATTAAAAAATTTTTGTAATACTGCTTTTTTCAACATTGTACTGTATCACACAACACCTACTCGCTTCCTTCAACAATGAAATAAAAATTAAATGAAAAGGAGGATAATAAATTTAATTCCTGTTCTATTGGGGCTGAAAGTCAAAATAAATAAACAGAATCAATAATGGCTGGGCCTGCAAAAGTTTTTCAAGCATATCACCTTTCTGGATAAAACGAGGTCACTGAGACACAACAAGGCTGTTAACTAGAACCCTTGCTGCATGGGGCCATGGTTGAAGGCAAGAGACCAGCGCCAGCGGGGAGGCAGGGCCCACGAGGGACTTCAGCCCATCATGCCCATAACCTCCATCAGGCCCACCTCTCCCAATCAGCTCTGGCCGGATAAAAAAACATGTTTGCCAAGTGTGTGTGGCTTTAAGACAACTGCCCTTGCCCTGGTTCCAACCAGATCGCTGCCCCCAAGCTTCTCCTGGGACAGACTTCATTTTAAGGGCAGAGAGCTGAGATGCACAGGTGTTTCAAAGTCCTAATTATCAGTGTTTTGGGGGAAAGAGACAATTCTTAGCAGAGAAGAAAGACCAGAAAGAAACTCTCCAGCCCAATGTAGCTGAATTCTAAGGCAAGGGAGGTCTAAAAAGAGCTGATAAAAACCACAGCTTTAGGTAGTGGGTAACAAAGAGCAGCGCCACTGCCTGCCCGGGTCACGTATGGCCTTCTGTGAGCCAGGGCTCTGTGAAAAGCCCGTATTTGTATTTATTTCCACTTCCCCTAACTTCTGGGAACCCCCACAGCTGCCCAGGCATTAGCTGTCATGTTGCCTTTCCCTCAGGTCCCCATCTGGAGTTCAGCGGCCAGTGACCCTCGAAGGCAGTCAGTAGGGGTAGAATGCACTGCTCCAAACACGGCAGAGGTGCCTGAACGGGACACCACCGCTGGATCACCCGCTGGCAATGCCGGCAGCGGCCTTAAATAATGTGCACAAACTGTGCAGAAGCCTTCGGGCATGGCTTCTAGAGGAGAACATTTCCATCTCAGCCATTCCACTGAGGCTCCTCCTACACCATCTGGGGTCTTAACAAGCCCAGTGTGATGTGATGGCATTTTCTCCATTCTGAGATACTACAGGAGAAGATGTGGGAGAGACCTTTACAGCTGGCAGGCTTCAAGAGTGGTCATAGGGAGTGGCTATCCATCCCTCTGGTGAGGATACTGGAGCATCAAGGACCCGACAAATGGATTCCATGTGCATGAGCTGCATGACGGCAATGGAAAGACTGCTGCAGTGAGCCAGGGACAAGGAACATGAGAGCCCTTACAAAATCCAAGACAATTAGTTCCCAAGCATGTGTTCATGTGTTCAATATCCCCAATGAATCCCAGACCTAGCTGGGCAGAATTTGAAAAAGCTAAAATTCTTAGAGTGGACAGTATTTGATCCAAATGGCATTTTTGCTCTTAGTCACCGTGACCTCATTTTATCCCAGACTGCAGAAATGTTGCTCTAAGAATTCTCACAATTTCCAAAGCATTTTCACACACATGATCTCATTGGAGTCTGCAGTATCTCTGGGAGGTCGGTAGGACAGGCATTTGTACATGTGATTCACTCATAAGTAAGTTGAGGCTCCTTTGCTTAAAAGTCACACAGTTAGTGGCAGGAGATGCTATTTAAAAACAAATCATAAGGGGCAGTGCGATGGTGGCTCAGTGGCAGAATTCTCGCCTGCCATGCTGGAGACCTGGGCTTGGTTCCCAGTGCCTGCCCATGTCAAAAAACAAAAAAAACAAATTATAAGACTCTAAGATTTTTCCCTCTAAACCACAGATACACTAAGAATTGCTTACAAACATATGCTTCAAAACAAACATGAAAATGAATTTTTAATTTGCATCTAACACCCAGGGAATATATGGTCACCAACAAAATGACTGAGCACAGCTCTGTGGCTCTCTATTTGATTTTAAGGGTTGATGATACTAAGCAGGGAAAATGAAGCAAACTGCACTCAGTCTGTTGGGCAGCTGTCTCCAATTTTTTTTTATTGAAAGGAAAATATACTCAGACAGATATGTTCAGTTAATGATCTGAAATCTCAAACCATAATTTAGGGGAAAAATCTGGCAGGGAATCCTAGGACTGGACATACATTCTTGTCCATTTTTCAAAACTCCCTGGATAAGAAAAAATAGCATTTTACAGTGTGAGCCATATGTTTAAAGCTAAATTGGACTGTCACTTCAAATGTGAGCTTCCAAACCACATTCTGATTTTAGAGAAGTACCAGCTTATCAAGCACCAATATATGAACTGAAACAACAATCACCAAAAGGCTTAAGGATCAAAATTTGGTGCTGAGGCATAGCTGAGGCATGGTTCGTGAAGACACGAACACAAGAGCTGACAAAGGCTTGGGTCTTCCACTTATTTATTTATGCTGTACTTTGTTCCACAAAGGGCTTGGTGCAACTTCTAAAGGCACACAGAATGCACCCATATTACAAAAATCAAAAGTAGGAGGGAAAAAAAATGGGTTCTTAAAAAAGAGGATGAGTAAAGAAGGAGGAGGGTTCAAGAATGAGGCTTCAGAAGTGCACAGTCCAGGGCTCCCGATGCACAACCCCGGGGCACAGTTCACGCAGAGTGCACTGTGCATGACGTCACCCTGGGGAGTTGTGCAGCATGACGCCTTGTGTGACCTGCCCTCCATCCCCCTACTGACACTTCTTATGGGTGGGGCACAACTGGGCTTGAATTTCCGAACATGGAAACTCTGACAGGGTTTGTATTTAACAAAACAGTTGGTTCCGAAGTACAACTATTCCTGGTGTGAAGTCCAGATGGGATTTTTTCCAGGGCCCCTCCTTATGGTAAATGCAATGATGAGCTTCATTTGCCGTTTCTCATGGAGGCTGCCGATGTCGACGGATCACATCATAGCAAAGTGCAAGTCAGTAAAAACAATTTGCAGAGACCAAGTTGGGAATTTAAGTTCAACACAGATTTGAAAATCACACTTTGCAAACATTCCTTAAAAATGTTTATTGAGTCATCTTCCTATTCCATGTTTCACCACTCGGTGAGTGATTATGCTTTCTTAATATGCTCTAACTAGAGTAAGGAAATCACATCAACCATATGGAGAACTTTCATTCCCCAAACCAAATGTTGACACTGCAGATGACTGAAGAAGAGGTATAAGCTTAGAGGGGTAGCATGGTTTCTGTAGGTGTGCAAGTTAGTAAATAATTTCCCAACAGAGAATTGTTAGATGCTGAAGGAGTTACCACTGTCGGCTGTTTAATATTTATCTATGGAAGTCTTAAAAAAAATATTGATACTAACATCCCTTAGTAAAATGGAGAAACGCACTAGATCATCTGAAGATTCTCTCAACTGTAAGACTCTAATTACAGATGTGGAGAAGAGTACATAGTGTACATGTACACTGGGGCTATATGAGTATTTTAGCTATGTTTAGTCATTTATCTTGTTAAAGGCATTAGGAGGCCAGGTTATTCATTTAGTATATGAGATAATTGCTACATATAAGATGTTTAATAAATATTTTGGAGGAGAAAATTTGGTAATGCTATTTGAGAAATCATTAAAGTAGTCACCTTTTCCTGCATTAATTGGATTATCTTTACTTCTCTCTTATATCTTTGCTTCATTGTCATTTCCCAGGAAATCAAATCCTTCCAAGGTTAATTAGTCACCAAAAGTGAGCTGAAGTTAATTATCAAAAGACTTAGGGCTCAAAGATGGAATGGAATGATAAGCTAAGAGCTAAAATGGTATGTTAGTTCTCTCCCTGAGGAAGACAGATGCCAGGAAATCTCAAATTGCAATTTTGGGGAGCATTTATGTTTATTTAAAATCTGGTAGGCAACTCGAGGAAGGCACACAAATAATACAACAAGCTGAGGTCCCTTTAACTGTTATCTCCAGACAGTGTATTACCAATTTGTTGCCTTCTTTCCTTAGAGTCCCTGAATTTCTCCCTGGTCTAAGGATAGCCCTGTATACAGGAGGAGACTATTACCACTACCCCCCAAAAAAGGAAAAGACCAAAGCAAACCTACTCTCTGACTTTCTTTGTTCTACCTGTATGAGGTAGAAGCTGATAGAGCAATGTGGAACAGGGATATGGTGCGCAGTGGGGAAGAGATTCCAGAGTTGAAAAATACTACCCAGTAAATGTGAACAGTTACTCACCCTCTGATTTAGAGACTTCACTAGGAATATGTCCTATTTCAGTAGTTAGTGATGAGCACAAAGATTTAGCCAAAAAGTTGTTCATCGAAGTATTACTTATAATAGAGAGAAAAAGTGAAATACCTACTGTGCTGGTTTGAAGCTATTATGGACCCCAGAAAAGTCATGTCCTTTAATCCTCCTTCAATACTGCTGGGTGGGAGCTTTTTTACTGTTTTCATGGCGATGTGACCCACCCAACTTGTAGGTGGTAACTTACGACTAGATGGTTTCCATGGAGATGTGTCTCCACCCACTCAAGGTGGGGTTGCTTACTGGAGCCCTTTAAGAGGGGACCATGTTGGAAAGAGCTCAGAGCCAACAGAGCCCACACAGCCAGAGACCATTGGGAGATGCATGAAGAAAATACCCCTGGGGAAGCTGGGGAAGAAGCCTGGAGAGAAAGCTAGCAGAG
Organism: Myrmecophaga tridactyla; assembly: GCA_004026745.1. Taxonomy (NCBI): domain Eukaryota; kingdom Metazoa; phylum Chordata; class Mammalia; order Pilosa; family Myrmecophagidae; genus Myrmecophaga; species Myrmecophaga tridactyla. The sequence continues at coordinate 140,208 of PVIY010001401.1, read as the reverse complement.
GATGCCATGGGCCTTTCCAGCTGAGAGAGAAACCATCAGCCTTCTTGAACCAAGGTCTTATTTTGGACATTTTTTATAGCCTTGCCTTAATGTGGACATTCTGGCAGCCTCAGAACTGTAAACTTGCAACTTAATGAATTCCCTTTTTAGAAGCTGTTCTGTTTCTGGTAGAGTGCATTCCGGAAGCTTTAGCAAACTCAAACATCTACTATACAGCTTTTTGAAAAATGTTCACTATATTAGAGAAATGCAGTATATGAAATAATATGTACTGTTGGATCTCATTGAAAAAAATCCCACTTGGGTGGCAGGATTACCTGTAGGTGATTTTTATTTTCTTCAACATATATATTTCTTTACTTTTTTCTCAAAACATTTAAAAATAAAGTTGCTACAAGCGACCAGAACTTTACTCTGGCAGCTTCATAATCAACATACCACAAGGCTGGAGCTCTGCTCTCATACCTCTGTTCTTAAAACTATGACATTAAAGCATTCTTCAGAACAAGAGCAATACCTTACTAACAGAATTAGATCAAACTTTGTAGATGGCTTTGCTGAACTGCATCTATTATAAGAAGAAGCAAGGGCACAATTCATAAGACTTTACTATTTATGCTCTCATTCAACAGTAAGGTATTTGGCAGATTTGCAAGTAATGCTTAAGGAACCTCTGCACTTCATTTCTACTATTTTTTCACCTTCTGATAGGAGCTGGCTACTCCACGTAATCCCATCTAATTATATGGCTCTTTCACTTTCTGATGGAACACACTGAGCAAAGCTGTGAAGAAGACTGCAGTTCCTTAGAGGGGGGACACCAGAGCAGGTAAAATGTGTTTACGTGGGAAAGGAAAACAGAAACAAGGATACAACAGTTCTGGAGGATGAAAAGTTGGCTAATTACCAACTTTTGGTGGTTTATAAATCCAAATAGGAAAGTCAGCTCTTCTGAGTTCCAGTACAATGTTTCAAATATTACTGAGTAAACCTGTTTAATTATCACCATTTTAGAAATGAAGCATTTCGCATCTTGGAAGAATTCTACCTCTGAAAAATCCATCAAAGCACTAAGAAATCCTAGGTATTCTGAAACGATTAAAACAAAATCCTAGATATTCTAAAGCAATTGATAAACTCAATTATGTGTCTCAAGAGTAAAAAAGTTTGACTTCTGAATTCCTGTAGACAGGGGTGAGTGGACATCACTTCACAGTAATCCAAAGATCTTGTGTGTTTAAATGCATTTCATTGACTTCTCAGGTCCCCACTCTCTGACAGCTGCTGCTTCTACGTCCTGCCATGTGCTGACACTGCTCATGGGGGGGGTGAGGTCACAGTGCCCCTCCAATGCCCCTGCGCTGATTTCACATGCTCTTTTACACTGATGCCTTCATTAAAGAAAGGAAACGTGAGTGTCTGTGTGTTTCGCAGTTTCCTCATTACCTAAGCTAAGATGCTAGAACACAGAACTCCAATTTTCTTCCCAATTTTTTTTATGTAACACTTGTCACTTTTTTTAAGTACTTTTTTTTTTTTTTAACTCAGTCTGTAAACCCTCACAGGAGTCATTTAATAGAATCCCTTGGATACCTAATGCCTCATTTTCTGAGGCTCTTGTCAATCTGTTAAACCTTTATTTGGGGGAACATGGACAATGATAAACTAAAGGAGAAAACCAGTTTTGCCTTTATTTATCTCCAAACTATTCCTGCCTAAATGTCAAAGATTTCTCCAGGAAAACTATCCCTATCTCACATTCTCCAGGAAAACTATCCCTGTCTCACATACTGCCAGTCACCACACTTTGTACCTCTGCACTATTTTTAAAACTAGTGGCTGTACTTCAAATTATGTTTTATTAGCATTTTCTCTTCCGGGGCTCTAGAAACATGCACACATTTGTATTACCTTGCTCTTTTCTTCACAAGACTTCTGTAAACTACTTCCCCACATCACCTGGGGGCGGGGATGGGGGAGAGCTGTCTGCTCTCACTGGGTCCCTCGGGAGAAGAATGGGCCATGCATTCTTCTCAGAAAGCATTCATTCCTTTTCCTGTGTCACCGCAACTGGCCTTCATGGTCTCTCAGACTTTGTGATATGTTTCCTTGAGACCAAGAAAGACTGAGTAAAGAAGGTGAGATACTCTTTTGTTTGTATGCTACCTGGGAAGAATTTAAACTGCTTCTCTTCAGGAGGGAGGAAAATAAAATCGAAAATTATTAAGTGTTCCTGATAAAAGTCTGGGCTAGTTAGCAGGAAATTAAACAGGTTCCATATAGCATCTAACCATTTAGGTAAGGCGGTGTACTTGGGGCCGGAGCAGCTACCGTCACCCGTGCCGGGTCAGCAGCACCCTCTGAAGTTCAGATCAGGCCTAGTTCAGCCCCAGGTCTAATAAATACTCCACACAGTGAACAACATGTCCTGGGTTTCACTGCTTATCCGCTGACTACAGCAGCAGCTGAAAACATCTTGGCATGATTCCAAATCCCTTCCCAAGCCCATCTGAGCAGTAAGACATCTGTAAAAGGAGGAGTAGGGGTAAGGTGGAGAAGCAGGGATGGTGACGAAGAAAGAAGGATGAATTATGGGGAAATTTATAGTAATTAGGTCAGTTTATTTCTGTCTCTTGAATGGATAAAATTAATAGTCTTTGCTTTTTAGGTCCTGACATTTCTAAACACATTATCAGATTTTTCTCTTTGGTATAAATTAATAGGTGAGAAATATCTGGTCTATTTAAATGGCCATTTTGGTCCTACTGATATTTGAGTTTAATATAAAGGGGTATTGGGCCTTTGTTCATCAAATACATACAAAATATTTCTGTGACTAACCTGAGCTCCAAATTCATATATACTAAAGTGCATCAAAATGCAGATGCATAGAAGTTACATTTACCAATAGAGACAGTTATAAAAGGTCAGCTATAATGTTTGTCACTCTTTTGTGCTGCTCCTTATAAAGGGGTAGCATAGTAGGTGAGGATGAGTTGCTACCCTATTGGCAAATGCTTCTGATTGCCAAACTAGCCTGCAAGATATATGAGGTAAAGAAAGAATCACATTCTCTCTATTAAAATTAGATTTATGCTTTGAAAACAGTTATTGTGCCAGAGAACAGGACTTTAATCAGTAGGGTCATAAAAAAGTCAGGGTAAGTCAGTGTTCTAGTTTGCTAGCTGCCGGAATGCAATATACCAGAATCACAATGGCTTTTAAAAAGGGGGAATTTAATAAGTTGCTAGTTTATAGTTCTAAGGCCGAGAAAATGTCCAAATAAAACAAGTCTATAGAAATGTCCAATTAAAGTTATCCAGGGAAAGATACCTTGGTTCAAGAAGGCCGATGAAGTTCAGGGTTTCTCTTTCAAGTGAGAAGGCACATGGCAAATGTAGTCAGAGTTTCTCTCTCAGCTGGAAGGGCACATGGCGGACACAGCGTCATCAGCTAGCTTTCTGTCCTGGGTTCCTGTTTCATGAAACTCCCCGGGAGGCATTTTCCTTCTTCATCTCCAAAGGTCGCTGGCTTGTGGGCTCTCTGCTTCTTGCGGCTATGTCATTCTGCTCTGCTCTCTCTGAATCTCTTTCATTCTCCAAAATGTTTCCTATTTTATAGGGCTCCAGGAACTTATCAGGACCCACCCAAATGGGTGGAGTTATGTCATCACCTAATCCAGTTTAACACCACTCTTGACTAAATCACATCTCCAGGGAGATGATCTGATTACAGTTTCAAACATACAGTATAGAACAGGGATTATTCTGCCTTCATGGAATGGGATTTTGATTAAAACGTGGCTTTCCTAGGGTTCATACATCCTTTCAAACCAGCACAGTCAGGAACATTCCTTAAAATAAAAATGTGCCCTTGGATAAAAATACGCCTTGGAAGCTGCAGGAAGCTGCTCACAGAACGGCGAGAGAAAGGTCTTTACCACTCAGCAGCAGCGAGAACCAAGGGCCGGCCACAGAGATGAGGCTGATGCACAGGCGAGCACACCCTGTAGAGGACAATGTGGCCACAGGCCTAAATGACAGTCTCGGCTGCAAAGATGTTTAGGTTAGAAGATTCAGGGTTATAGTGGAAAACTGATTTGTGTTTTTAGAAATGACGTATGTGTTCTTTATTATGAAGCATTTACTTGAGTACTAAACCCTATAGCCATGGTATATGTTAATTTTTTCTTCACTTTTCTTAAAGGTGCAAATTACAGATTCAGTCCTTGCATACTTTTAGGCGAGTTTCAACCTTGTTAATTGTGTTTGTATTCCCGCTCTATTTCTCTACCTTCTGTTGAGAGGAAGGACTTTTTTTTTTTTTGCTTTTTCTCATTTTCATTAGGACAACAGCACTTCCTATGCACTAGGAGACAAGATGAAGCAGACAGGATGAAAGCCAGCACTGCGGGTCACGTGCTCTAACAGGGAGTCTGAGCACACCCAAGCACACACAGGCCAGCTTCTGCGGGTCCCTCCAGCCCCGGCACTGGGGCTCAGCTCACCCACCCAGCCCTGTGGGCTCCTAACTGCGTTGAGTCCTCACAGCAGCTTCAGGAGCCAAGTACTACTGCCCGCATCTCCCAACAGCGACCCGAGGCTCGCTCAGTGTTGGTTGTCATTGTCATAACTCTTTCCACCTGTGAGGTTCCCCAGGCCACTTCAGTGGACTCATGACCCTGTCCTCTCGGGTTCCGGGGGCGCCTCCAGTCTCCTCCCGGTGGCCCGCCCAACGGGGGCCTGCCACCACTGCGCCTCCTGGAACAAGGTGCTGCTGAGGACCCCTGCCTGGCGGGTTGCGGCCACGCTTCCTGGGCCGACAGCTCCCAGGTGCTCAGCTGCCCCACGCCACCACTCCCCAGAAGGATGTGGTGCTGTCCCTGCCGGCGTGGACGTTTGCCATCCCAGAGTTTTACAGACGTGTTAACAAGAGGCTCTCTCACGGTGTCTCCCTGGCACTCAGGTTTTAGGGGCCAGCCTGGTGGATGATCCAAGGCAGGCAGGGAATAATGGTAAATTTGTCCACTCCTTTGACAGCACCCCTCCCTCCGCTCCTGGACCATCTTCAGTGTCCTCTGCTCTCTTCTTAGGATGACCTCTTTCCTTAAAAAGCCCGTTGGGTTCCCCCCTCTCTTGGGGAGAACTGGATCCTTAGTTTGAGCACTTCACAGGCCCTCTTAACATGATCAGACATTCCTGATTCCAGGGGGACCCAACTTAGATGTGAGCAGAGGCTGTGGCCGCAGCGGCTGGGATTTTATATACACACAGGTAAAGAGAGTCACTACGGGACTGAAAATCTTTTAGCTCCTAGGCAGAAACTTTTATTACTAGAAAATGCTTTATGAATGCATACCATAAATACTACATTTAAACTAGTACTCTGATAAATGACCTTTGATAAATGACATTTCCTAAGCTGTTGCCTAGTATGGTGAAAGGACCCAGAGGTCTGGATTCACTGCTGGCAGCCATTTAATACTGGATAGTCACTCACTCTTTGGACTTCAGAGTCCTCATTCACAAAATAAGAGAATGATACCAAACAGAATCTTAGGTCTCCTTTATCGCTAAAATTCTATGGGCATGAAAATATTTAATATATTATAAGCAAGGTTCTTACGTGCCCAAGCTACTCCCATAAAAAGCTACCGTGTGACTCCGCAGGTGCAATCTTTTTTTTTCGCCAGTGCAATCTTATGCATCTGACCCCCATCTATTCCGGCCAGTGTTTATCTGGGCCATTTGAGAATGATGTAAAAGCAGAGATCTAGACTCAGAGAAAGGAGAAGGAAGAGGCAAAAATTAAGAATGGGAGTACTGAAGGATTTCAAAGGGCAGCCCCAGATTGCCTGGATCAAGTGATGCACAGAGAGAGAGAGAGGGAGAGAACAGAAGCAAGCGCTAGAGGACACATGCGCCAGCCTACATCACCATCACCGCTACCACAAATAGCTAAACATGTACTGCAGCTTGCATGTGCCAGACAGCGTGCTCTCCACGCCACAAGCCTTACAGCACACAGAGAAGGCGGCTGAGGCCGAAGCTTAGGGCACATAAGGAAGTGCAGAGGGTGATGAGCTTTGAGAATGTAAAAATAAGTTTCTAGGTTATAAAAATCATGAATATATGCATATAAATGTATAGGAAAAGAACATGAGAACTATTCACCAAGCTGTTAATAGAAGCCGCCTCTTGAAAGGAGAAAGAGGACTTTCACTTTCTGGTCGATGCAGCAAAACGGGTTTCCTGCAGCCCCAGAGCTAGCACTTACAAAGGTTAGCAGAAGGAGGCGGTCTAACGGCAGGAGATGCTAGCAGGGCTCAGTCTGAAAATATAAAATCTTCTAGCTAATCCACCCCGGTCCCCTTCCTGCTTCAGGGAAAATCCTGCAGCAACTGCCTGGCATCCTGGCAGCCAGGCTGACACTGACGGCCAGTCTGGGCATGGTGCTGAGTGGCTGGACACCAAGTGCGAGTCCTGCCAAACAGTGCTAGTTGCTGAAGTGCTGGAATCAAAGCAGTGCTCGCCTCTGCACATGCTGCAGAGCTAAGTGAACGCATGGTGCATCTATCATTACTTTCCAAGAAGAGCCAAGGAAGCCAGGGGCTGCCAGGCCTCAGCCCTTCCAGGAAGCAGGAAGAGGCAATACCCAAACAGAAAAATGTTCCGTTGAGCTAGAGTGATAACAGCTGCCCACCAGCTGCTTGCTGGCCGGTTCTGTTCAGTTTTGTACCTAGAGAAACACTGTGGAAGACCCAGGGGGGATGTGGAGACACAGAAATAATTCATTTTAAAACGAGAGGGATACTGGAAGACATCTACTCCAGTGGTTTTCAAACTGCTGTGAGGAGTCCATTGGGTTTCAAGGAAGTGCCTAGAAGTGAGGCATAAAGCCTACGAATGATTCTAGGAGTTCTGTGGCCAAAACAAGTGACAAACACTGACAAGTCCCTCTTTTTACAGATAAGGAAACCGAGACAGGAGCACGCTACTGTGTGCCCAGAGAACTCACGCTAACACATGAGGACAAAGACACAGAATCAGCACCAAAAGGTGTGTACACCCACATTTTATACTTCACAATGGACATCAGTGGGCAAATAAGACAATCCATCACCTTGCTGGGCTGGCTTTGTCTTATCAAAGCATTTTGTCTTGTCTTGTAACCACACATCTCTTGGCTACTTTGGCTTTGGGTGAATTCCTCTAACTCTACTGCGTATCTGCTGAGAATTCTACAGTCATTAAAAAAGAAATAATAAGTATCTTCGGTCTACTCAGGTTTTATATAGCAGATGTTTTTCTGTTGGAAATGGAAGGGTGAGATGGGGTGGCAAAATCAAAGTATTTCCTCAGGCTGCTATATTTTCCTCATAAAAAGAAATGGGTCTTAAAACTACCTTTAACTTCAAAGCAATTATTTCAGCTAAATAAATTCTACATTTGATAAAATCCTTTTTTGCCCACAGTTGGTCAGTAATTCCTAAAGGAGGTCTTAAATGGAATAGCTTCTCAGATGTCCATGAGCTAGCAATTTAGAAGCTAACATGGATCATCAGACTAGAGTCTCACCCAAAGTTTCCATCACATAAATACTAACGATATCTTCTTATGATGCATTTATATGATCCATTTTCATTTATTCTAGCATTATCTTTATTTATTTATTGGGTGCATGGTCCAGGAATCGAACGAACCCGGGTCTCCCGTGTGAAAGGCAGGCCTTCAGCCACTGATCTAGCATAATCTTTAGACTTTAGAGAATACAGACAACTTTTGGGCACTGTGCTATTAATTCCTCAAATTCTAAAAGAGATCAATAAAAATGGTGATATTATAATAAAGTACCCAAATAATAACCAGTTGAACTTTGAATCCCTGAGTTTGAATCCTCACTTGCTCGTGTGAGTTCCTTCTGAATCTTTTTAATGATTAACATGTAGATAAAGCAAATTATTCCTTCAAATTCGGAGGCCGGTCACATTATAACTTCTTTTTTTTCTGCATGGGCAGGCACTGTGAATCAAACCCAGGTCTCCGGCATGGCAGGCGAGAACTCTGCCTGCTGAGCCACCAGGGCCCGCCCACATTATAACATTTTAAAACATTTCAGTGCCAGGAATATTAAGCTGGCCACATTTTTACTATTACTTTATCCATCAGCACTATGTAATTAGTGTAGAAACACGATTTTATGCTAAAGGTCATTCTCCATTTTGCAGGTATTCTGCACTTTTACAATATAAAATCAAGTTTTTTTCTTTATTAGTTAAGGTTCAATAAAATTTTGGCTTCTGTAAGCATCTTAAGTATTGAAGTCATTGCTTATGGAATCTGGTAAAATTACCAATGAATCAAGTATAAGAGATCTAATTTAGCTTTGTAAAATAATGTATTTGTCAGTAATCAAACTGGAAGACTGAAGATGACAAATTTCTTCTGACATGTCTCATTATTATTATTTTTATTACTAGTCTAGTTTATTCTTCAGACAAATTTCTTCTGAAGAGTCCCAATATTATTATTTTTATTATTGCTAGTCTAGTTTATTCTACCAGCTCTAACAGGGGTCCTCACAGGTGATCCCTGGATCCCTGGGTTCCCAAGGCCCTTACACGGGGCTATTTGCACTAGCGGTACAAGTGCAAAGGCGGGTCAAAGTGCTGGCGCCCTGGCACGAATAACGTGAGGACACAAAGTGGTACCCCATGCCGATCGTATATTTCATTGCCACCCGCTCAGACTCAAACATTGCCACGTTCATTTTAGGATGTCCTCGACGGAGCAGTAACAGTTATTAATTTTATTAAAGCGTGCCCTTCAGTGCATGCCTTTTTTAATATTCTGTGAGACAAAATAGGAAGTCAGCATAAAGAACTTCAGCTACAAACTGTAGTAAGACGGTTGCCCCAGGGGAAAGCACTTGTGTGAAAGGGCTGTGAGCTGAACCAGCAGCTTTTTTCATGGAATGCCATTTTCACTTGAAAGAAGAACCAGCAAACTATAATCATTCAGACTGGGCTATGCGGCATTTTCTTGAACATGCATGAAGGGAGCCTGTTACTTTAAGGAACAACTGACAGCATTTGTTACGAATGACAGAAAATTGAGCGCTCAAGCAAAACTTAGAATTTGGGGAATAATGTGAGTTCAACAGGCTTCCTAGTAGCTAGATACTTTTCTGGCGAGACTGATGGTGATATTAGCAAATGTGGTTTTGGGAAACATGTCAACATGTGGAGAAGCTGCATTTCTCAGGGAACCAGCATTTTCCAGGTGACCAACACACGCCATTCCCAAATCTCAAGGTTAAAAGAGCTGGTCAAAGTGCAGGACAGCCAGTGGCAGAGTATGAAAAATCCACTTACAAGTTTTCAGCTTCTACGCTGCAGCTACGTTTAAGAAACTACCACTTGTTGAGTTTTGGTGTTACCTGTTGAGTTCTGGTGTAGTATCAAAGAAGAATATCCACAATTATTTGAAAAGTATATTTTCTAAATAGGTATCTGTATAAGGCCATATTCTCATCATACACTTCAACCGAAACAACACATGGTGATAAACTGAATGCAGAAGCAGATACTGGAATCCAGCTATCTTCTATAATAAAGATGTCAAAGAAATTATTAAAATGTAAAATACCACTCATCATACTTTTTTGGAGGGGAAACTTATTTTTCAAAAAATACTTTATTTTAATATGTAACGGGCTTATTATTGTTATCTTTGAATGAAATAATACTCATAAAAATTTCTCAGTTTTAATTTTGAATATGGTAAATATTGATAGAAATAACCCAAAAGAGAGCCTGATAATTTGGGGTCCTCGATAATTTTTGAGAGTGTAAATGGGTCCTGAGACCAAAATGTTGAAGAACTAAAGGTCTATAGGATCTAAACAGGCTATGTATCTTATTGTATATTTTATCTCTACGTAATTCAGCCTGATACTTGGTGATATGTAACTAAAGTACTTAAGAGTCAATTTTTTACAGTGATACTGATAATTACATTATAAAATGATCTTCACAGGTTAGTATATTTTTCTTGTTATTAGGATAATCCCCCCCCAACATAAGTATTAGTAATTTTCCTGATTCAAAAAAAAAGGGAATAGAAATAAGCAATTGTCTAAGCCCAAAAGCCAACAGTGCTAAAGATGAAAATGCCTGTCTTAGAGGCAGGAGGAAATTCTGCATTAAGCAGATACGGAATCGTTGCCTCTTACCCTTTCTAACCTTTTCCATTTTTCTCTTACTGCAGATGCCTCCTTTCCCCAAGCCCAGCCATCCGTTCAGCATCACTAACAAGGCAAGGCGGGGCACAGTCAGGCTCTGAGTCATAGGGCTACTGTTTAGAAGCCATGTGACCTTCAACTCATCTACTTCTCTGAGCTCTATTCCACCATCTAAAAATAGAGGGAAAATAAAAATGCACTGTTTCGTTGTCGTTATAAGGATGGGACATAGTGCATTAAAGAACCTAGCACACTGCCCGACACACAGAGGTGCCCAGTAACAGGAAGAGAAACTCATCATTTCTTACGCTATTTACTGAGGACCCTCTTCTTCATTAGCTGCTGCAATGTTAAAATAAGGGAAAGCAGACGTTCATAGGACAGAGTCAATTACAGGAAAGTGGAAAAGACAGCTTAGGCCTCGTTGAAAGTGACTGAGAAATATTTCTGAGCAATCATATAAACAATTGTAAATAAATACTTGTGGGCCGGAACCTGCCTTTTTGTGCCGTTCTATGTCTCTGGTGCCTGTCCTCTAGCACTCTCTAACTTCCAGCACTTCTCAGCAGCCCCAGTTTCTAGCGTATGATCCACAGAGACAGAGTTAGCTACACAGTGACAGAAGATTTGAGGTCAAGAGTCAACCACATGCTCATCTAAACTGTTTTATTGCCTACTTAGGAAAGAAATTCTTTTTTCTATTTGATTTAAATAATAACACCCAGTGCAGCTTTCCTAAGCAGCTGTGATTCACACAGACTTCAGAAAGGGCTTTAAAGGAAGGAGTTTTTCAGCCCACTTTCACCGACCCTCCTCCAGCCCCTCAAGCCAGCCTGGCAAGGCTTCCCCTGGGTGACCTACGCCAGCAGCTGGCAGCTTAGACCTGTCCTCTCTGGGAGGAGCTCCTGCCTCGCAAACGATGAAACACAGTGGAAGAGCACCTCATTTTCTGTTTACTGAGACTTCACAACTCTTTCCTTTAACGTGGCAGCTGTGCATCCCAGGATCTTAAGAACGTATTGTTTCGATCCTCAGATCTTTCTCCAGAGAGCCCTTTATCCTGTTTCGTTTTTGTTTTCATGTCTTTTGTTTGTTTGTTTAATTTGCTTACTTGGACTTACTTGCTATTTTGGAGAATACATGGGTATTTTTCTTTTGATTAAAATAGAAGTGTTCATTCTACAATAAGCTAGTAGATTATTAAAAATGTGATTTTCCTCCTTCACACTAGCTACATTTTGGAGAACGGGGTCTCTCCCAGGAGTCAATGAAGAGGAAAGCAAAGCTACAGGTTATTTCCCAGGATACACTAAAAAGTATTACAGAATTTAATTAAACAATATTCCATATATAATTTTACCTCATGTAATTTGCCTGGCTTTGGCACTGAGCCCTTCTTACTTTATAGCACATTAACCTTACCTGCTGTACGAAGGCTGAAAATGCAATTCTGTTTATGATATATCAGATGCATCTTTACATATTCAGCTTAAAGCAAGCAAAGATAATGAATTTACTGTGTTGGTTTGTAAGCTGCCGGACTGTAATATACCAGAACTGGAATGGCTGTTAAAAAAGGGGAATTTAGTAAGTTACAAGTTTACAGTTAAAAGAACTGAAAGTGTCCAAATTAAGGCACCAACAAGAGGTAACCACCACTCAAGAGAGGTCAATTGGTCTGAAAGACCTCTGCCAGCTGGGAAGTCACGCGGCTAGCATCTGCTGGTCCCTTGCTCCTGGGCTCTGTGCTTTCAGCCTCTGTCCCTGCGGGTCCTCACTTTGCTTCTCCAGGGCTGGCTTTCATCTTTGGCTTCCCTGGGCTCTCTCCAGGTTCTGGCTTGCTTCACACCTCATGGCAGTGTCTGCTGGGCTCCAAGCATCTCCAGACATCCATGTCTCTGTTCTCTGAAGCAACTGTTCTCCAAGCGTCCACCTTTGCTCTTACTCTATCGGCTCTGAGGCTTCTGTCTTTCCTGACTCTCTCCAAAATGTTTTCTCTTTTAGAGGATTGCAGTAATCTAATCAAGACCCATCCGGAATGGGTGGACTCACATCTCCATGCAATCAAAGGTCACACCCACAGTTGGACCTGCCACAACTTTGTGAAGATAATCTAATCAAAAGATTCCAACGTACAGTGTTTAAACACAGAAGAAACGGTTGTTCCCACAGCATTGGATCAGGATTAAAAGATGGCTTTTATACGATATATAATACTTTCACAAACTGGCACACCTATAAATCTATTCAAAAAGTGATACTAAAAATTATTCTTATTTACTACTTCCAGAATCCTTAAGAAAAAAAATTGATGCTGCTGATCTTTCTTTACAGCTCTCTCCAAGAACAGGCCTTTAGGGTGGGGCAAGAAGGCAGTGTAGAGAGGTGTGGAATTTAGTCCTCCAGAGCAGCCAGTGAACAGCCAGGAACTGTCTGGAACAGCGGTGGGGGTAGCCGTGCCCGGACACACATCGTACACCCGTCTGGAACACGCGGAAGGGCCAAGAGCACAGCCCAGAGCGGTGAGTAAAGCCCCGAACTCCAGGGGCCGGTGCCTGTCTGCATGGCATGGCAGGAGCTGTGGGGGTCCTTTCCCCATGGGAAGAAGCTGTCTGCTGGGAGCAAGGGAGGGCAGCACAGTCAAACTGAGGAAAGCAGGAAAGGAATCCTGAAGTTTTTCCCAGCAGACAGGAGGCGGGGCTGACAGGGAAAAAAAAAAGTGAAGGAAGACTTTTAGAGTCAGGCTAGCTCAGAAACTAGGAAAAGAGCTGTGCCCCAAGGCACAGAGGGTCAGCAAAAAAACCTCCAGTTCTAGCCTGGAGAACCTTGGGGGCTGGGGGGGACTGGCTCTCAAAAGGGATTTCTTTTTAAAAAAAACTATTCTAGGTAGCTCATTAGAGAAAGCCTCAAGCATTTTCAATTTTGAGAAGGGCAGAGTTGATATGTCTGAGACCCAAAGTAACAAGTCAAGTGAAGGAGACAATTCCCTAAAAGGCTTATCTTCCCCAGAAGGGGGCAGGGGGCAGCTCAAGTGGTGGTCCTCATTCAGAATTCAGACCCCAGGGACTAAGCCCTCTGCCCACCTCCTACCTCAGCCCCCACCTCACCCGCATCCCTGGCAGGTACAGGTCTGCTTAGAATTAAAGGCAGTGCAAGGCCAGCCAGCAAGCATCCCGCTGGGCAGGATGGGAAAGCACAGGGCCCAGGGGCATCACTGCAACCTCTGCAAGCTGCTGAGACCCATCCCCATAGAAACGTGAGACTGATCACATCCTCCTCCTAAGACCTGTCTTGTCTCGGAAAATCTGATGGGGCTTGATATGTGGGGGAAATCATCCTAAAAGAGAAAAAAAAAAGCCCCATTTAGGTAGGGCAAGAACCTGAAAAACAAACAGTTGAAAGATTCTATTTAACTAAATAGAAATCACGCTAGAAGTCTGTAATAAGTTGTACTGAACATCAAAAAAAAACAGAGAACAAAGCCATTTAACAAGAAAACCTAGGTGAAAGAGCAGAAACAACCTCCAGAATAAACTAATAAGGGAAATTAGATGCTGAGGCACCAACAAAAATTCCGAGTCATCCTAGGAAAAATGAAGAGATGGCCTAGCCAAAGGAAGAAACAAATATGTCAAATGAGATACAGGAGTTGAAACAACTAATTAATGTTCAAAAAAACATACTAAATCAATGCAAAAATCACATCAACGAGTTGAGGGAAGACATGGCAAAAGACACAAAGGATTAAAGAAGTCCTTTATGAGGAGATAAAGGATAGAAAAAGACAAGAGAGCTTAGAGAGAAAAGCCCCCGGAGAAGCTAAGAGAGGACCCACAGAGGAAGCCACTGGAACCACAAGCTGAAGGCAACAAAATCTGGGAGCAAAAGACCAGCAAACACTAGCCATGCGCCCTTCCATGTGACAGAGGCTTCCCGGATGCCAGCAGCCTGTCTTCAGAGTCCAGATATCATCCTGTTGATGCCTTAATTGGGACTTTTTCACAGCTTAAGAACTGTAAATTGTAAGTTAATAAATCCCCATTGTAAAAGCCAATCCATTTCTGGCATATTTCTTTCCAGAACCTTTAGCAAACTGAAACAGGTGCAATACTATACAGATATTTCTAATGCAATGCCCCCCCTCCACACGAATACACCATACTTATATATCCTGCTAAACTTTCCATTTTTGCAAACTCATGCACTTAAAAAAAATCGAACTTGTGGGGGAAAAACAGGGATAGAGCTAGAAAGCTCAAAACTTAAGGAACTTTGGGGCCCTAATGAAAACGGTATCCATCAGCATAGTTAAAATCTCCACTGGCATTTCTACTTAGCACCACCATCTATCCTCTGTAGCCTTAAAACCCAGAGGTTTGGAGGTGGAGGTGGGGGGTGTTTGTTTTTGAAGATTTAGCTCCTTGGAGACATTCGTTTCTAATAGAGGCCAACTTCACCAAAATTAAGTATAATCCAGGAAAAAAAAAAAAAAGACAAAAAATAAATAAATAAAATAAAACCAAAGTATAACCCAGGACGTAGCTTCTTCATCAATCACACGAGAGGAGAAAGCGTCACAGCTGCTTTGTCCAGACTTGCAGCTTTCCTAGGTAGCATAACATGAAGTAATAGGTTGCTCCACTGTACTTGAAGCCACTAAACCCACCACTTCTTGCACAAAAGAGAAATACCTGTGCAGGTTGTCGGCTTTTTTCTTAAGGTCTTCATATACTGTTGTGGCTGTCTCTTTAGTCGTGAGAAACCTTGCTATGATCACTTTTGAACATTAACATGCACGAGGGAATGTATGAACCACAGCCTCCTGCGGTGACCTGACACCACTCCCCTATTTGCTGAACACACAAGGGCTAACCTGCCTTAAAAACACACGCTGCAGTGAGCTGGCTGAATTTAACCGTGCGGGCTGCGTCTCCGAGGGGGTCAGGCCATCCCGGTGAGGGAGGGGCTTGCATTCTGACACATCCACACTGCACTCTGGCATGGGTGGGTCCATTGTCGGAGGTGCTTCTCAGTGAGGAATTGATGACCTGGTAGCAGAGACAGTGACTGGACCCTCTGAAACGACTGCTAGCTCCACACAGACGCTCCAGGAGGAAAGCAAGCAATGAGCTCCCCTCCATCTCCATGTCGGTGCTGCTAGGGGTGGGAAACGCACTCTGAGGAGAAAATACAGAGTAGAGGCTTTCCTGAAATGGACTATCACTGCAACTGGACATTATCAGACAGCAGGGAGTGCCACCGCAAATACTTTTTCTAACCAGCTCCAGGAAACTTATTCTAAATTTCTGGTTGGGGGAGGTGAGCTGGAAAGAACAAAGAAGACAGTGTGAGTTTGCACTTTCAATCAGAGGCCCTCCTATATTTGTGACATTGGTGGGGATGGCAAGAACAGGTGGGACGTGGTGTGGGGTGAGGGGAGGGCAGGGGGAGCTCAACTCTCCTCTTAGAGACCAACATGGATAATGACCAGAGAGAGGGAAGGAGCTCATCAACCACGTGAGGCCCCAGGGGCCGAGGAGCCCTCCTTCAAGGACACCGGGCATCTCAGGCCGCTCCCCAGGGAACAGGGCTCCAGGAGAGGAGAGCGCTCAAGATCGCGGCGCCTCTGCTCCTCACCGCCTAGGGCGGCAACTCACTGACTTCCAGATTCTGTAGCCTCACTCTTTGAATCCCGTCCCCTAAACTGCCATGGAAACTGAGCCGACAAAAATTACTCCCTCATCTCTACAATAATTCTGGTTTGGCTAAATACATTTCCTGTTGTCAGCTGGAACTTTACACAAAAGTCAGCTCTGCCATAGTAACTGAGAAAGTTCCAAAGTGCAGTGTGCATGCTTGTTTGTGTGTTTGTAGTGGGTGTCTAGGAGAGAAAGAAGAAAAGAAACTAGGAATCAGAACACAATATGTTTTTAAAGTTGATCTGTAAGTCTCCTGAACTCACAAAAAGTAGTTTCTAAAAGTAAAAAGTTTCAGGTCAGTAACAGTAAAACTTTTTGGATGAAAAGAAAAGGCAACATGTCAATCTTGGGTCATCTGAAACCACTTTCAAATGTGCTTCCTGTAGAATAGCTCTAATCTTGTCAGGGAGGACAATCCATGAGAGAAAAGGATGGTGCGTTAAAAATAGCCATTGGTGCATTTGGTATGGGGTCCTACAAAACCGTCATAAATTCTAACAGAAACTGGGACAAAGTACCAAAATACATATGCATACAAATGATTTGCATATATATGTATATATACTATTTTTACATTATTTTAAGAATTTGTCTTAATTGCTCATGAGCAGCTCTTTCGAGCTTTAGTTAGCTATAACTGAAACCTATCAGTCATGATATGTAGAAACTCAAATGAAAAAAAAATTAAAGCATTTTAATTAAATCAACATTTAAGAAAAAGCAACTATCTTATAAAATATAATGCTATATTCTAAACAACCAGGTAGGTATCAAAGAGAGCCTTTAATATTAATAGAGAAAGAAATTCACAGTCACAATTCACCTTAAATAAAATTAGAGTTTAAAAATCGGTATTTATTTCAGAATCAAGTAAGAAGAGAATTATTTGGTGCATGAGGCATGAGTGTGAAAATGTAAAATATCTTTTACAAAATAACCCTCCATTTCCCACAGACAAGCTTAAGAAAATTATTAACAATTAACCATATTAACATTTGCATAGCTTTTAGAATTTTCAAAGCACTTTTATGTCTATTATTTCACTTTGTAAATGCAGCTAAGAGAGCTTTCTGCAAAACAAGTGCAATGGGTGTGTAGGTGGGAAGAAAGGTGAACTATTAGAGGCAGATGAGTTTGTTCAACAAGTCACAATATTTAATTCTTTCATTTGAGACAAAATACCTTGGATTGTATGTCTCTGATTGTCTGCTTGGGCACAAAAAAGGTAACATAATTTTCATGTGTATGCATCAGCAGTTCACAGAAAAGGAAATAAAATCCTAAACTTTATTAGAAGAAAATCTAACATATTCACCAACAGAACTTTTTGCTTCTCTCCCGAAACAGGCTCCATGCCCTGACTGACTCTGCAGGAATTCACCTAAAGCCAGGGAGCAAACCAGTTTAGACAAAGGAGCTCTGGACAAAGCAGCTGCTTCAATTCCAAGCCCCTACCTTCGTGAACGGCATGATTGTTTCTTTGGGTTACTGAGCTTCAAAACCTTGAAATTATCTTTGATTCTACCCAACCAACAGCAAAGTCCTACTGAGTCTAACTCTTCTGTCCTCCTACATTGCCCCTCCTTTTCCTGGTTCTGTAACTTTTACTGAAGTTCCTACCTTGACCCCCTAACGGGTCACCTCTACCTCCTAATCCACTCTGGACACCTCTGCCAGGCTGACATTCCAAAATTCTCTTTACAAGCCTTCAGTGGCTTTCCCCTGACTACCAAATTCAGTTTAGACTTTGGGAATGGGCTGTGCAGTCTTCCAGACATAACCCTACCTATTACCAGCTTTCTTCATTGGCACTAGCTTTCTGATCCAAATAAACAATACCACTTGCTTTCCTCTTAGTCAATGTCTGTCCTCAGGGTTTCACCCCTTTTATCCGCGTCCTAGGGGAGCCCTACTCATCCTTCGGGCTTAGCCCTAAGACCCCGCCATGAATCCCTTTCTGATTCCGCTGCAACTTGACGTGGCCTCTCACTCTTCTGAACCACACCATTTTGCTCACACTTCTCCCAAGGTTCGTCTATTCTGCCTTACATTAAGGTATTCTTTCTTTTCTCCCAGGGGTAGATGGTGAACTCTTTGGAGGCAGGGTCTATATTTTCTCATTTTGTTGAATCCTCTGGAGAGCCTAGCGCGATGCCTTCCATACTGGAGGTACTCAAAATCTGCTGAACTGTGAAGAAAATCATGTATGTTTTTCTTAGAAAATAAGTGTCAAAGCTGCTGAGGTTATTATTGGCTTAAATCTCTAAAAAAGAGGTAGGCAATCAGTTCCCTCAAAATAGCGTTAATCACTCTTTAACAAGCAAGCAACTGCCAGAAAATTACTCAGTGAATGTGATTATTCAAAGGTACAACATACAGAAGTGTGAGTCACGCTGGCAGCTGGGCAGTTCTGTCCTGCTTCTAGGGTGGAGAGCACTGATCTGCAAAGCCTGGAACAGCCACAAGACTGAACACGTTAACCGCAGCATCAGATTTCACAGCTAGACAAACAGCCCAACTCTTGGCTTCTAAGCTTTGCAGGTGGCTCATTTACCTGCCTGACAGAGGCAAGAGATAAAAGCTGATATGGCCTCCACTCCCAAAGCTGCAGAAAGCCATATACACTGAGCCAGAGGCGAATTCTCCATGGCAGATGAAGGTGAGGGAGGGGTATGCTGTGTGATATGGATGCATGGTATGCTTTTATAGGTTGCTAATAAAGTCAGAAAAGCGCTAATATGTATATTAGAATGTATGTGAAATTTAGGGATATTTTATTTATTGTTTTTTTTTTAGAGAAAATTCTTAAGATTATTGTACACATGCTAATTTATGAACACCCTATTTAAGATTATTTGCTATGCTCTACATTAAAATTTTTTTTTTTTGCACGGGCAGGCACCGGGAATTGAACTCAGGTCTCCGGCATGGCAGGTGAGAACTCTGCCACGAGCCGCTGTTGCCTGCCCACTCTACATTTAATTTTAAGTGTTCAAAGAGGAATGAAGCCTATCTCATTTTTTAAAAAGGTGTGAGAAAGAATCAGATTTTTAAGAAAAGTTTCTGAGAGTTGTTATGTGTGAGTATTTTGAAGTATTTTACAAAAAAGGGTTTTCTCACTAGCATAGAATTTTAAGAAAGGCTTAGGAGCATTTGTTAAGATAACCTCAGATACTTCCATTTAATCAGAAACACAATATTTACAGGAATGACACATACAAACACAGAACATGCTATTTCTAGGTGCTACTCCAGCTATGAAGGAAAAAAACCCAGGAAACAGCTAGCTTATGCAAAGCTTGAAGGAAGGACGGAAGGAGTGAAAAAAGAAAGGAAAAGAAGGAAGAAGAAATGAGAGGAATGGAAAGCGAGGGAAAGGAGTTAGGAAGAAGTAAGGAGGGAGGGAGGGAGGGAAGAAAAAATTGGAAAACCGTGGGACGGTCAGGGGGCCTCAGAGCGAGAGGAGTTTCAGACGGCAATCAGTGTCTCTAAAATTTTCAAGGAGAGATGAAGGTTTAAGTTATCTTAGAGGCAGAAGCAAGATGCTGTAGCTAAGGCAGTATGTGATATTCACGTTTCTCAGAAAGTAAACATCAAAATTAAATGGCAACTTAAAACATTCAAATCTTTTTTTTTTTTGTTTGTTTGTTTGTTTTTAATTTGCATATGGGCAGGAGGCACCAGGGATCGAACTCCAGACCTCCAGCACGGCAGGTCGGAGCTCTGCCTGCTGAGCCACGGCAGCCGCCCAAAACATTCAAATCTTGACAAGAAAGTATGTCAAAATAAAACTTAGCTCTCTAACCACCAGGCCTACGGTAAATACTTTTAGTTTATCATGTCACTTAATTCTAATGCAGTCATGAGCGATAAGTGTCAGGAGGCCCGTTTTAAGAATTAGGCAACTGGAAGTCCGCCAGGGTAAGTAACTGGTCCAGGATTTCACGTGCGGAAGTGGAGACGCGGTCTGGACCCTGGCAGACTTGGTGCCAGTTCTGGTGGAAAAGGACAGCCATGGGCTTCCGGGAAGACGGCAGAATAGGACAGGCTGGGTTCACCCCTGCTCCAAGGAACCGCTAGAGAAGGGACAGAAAAATGACCGGGACAGCGGTTCCACGTCACGAGTGACCGGAGAGGGTTGTCCACACCACATAGGGAGGTCCTGGATGAAAAAGCTGAGGAACTGGGGCACAGATAACAGGGTGAAGTGGCTTTGGTCGAGACTACACCGGGGACAAGAGGCTGCGCCCAGGGAAGTGTCTGCCCTGCAGTGAGCCTGGCAGCTCGGCGCCCTCAGCCCCACAGCCCGGAGCTCCCTTGGGGAACCCAGATGCCACTCAAGGAGCTCTCCCTGCTCACAGAGACCATCGAGCTGGTGCACAGAGCCTAAGTGCCCCTTTCCAAACGGACACTAGAGGTAAATCAGAATTCTAGGTAAAGGATGATATGGCTCATATTTTCAATAAATCACATAACTCAACAACAAAAGAATAAACAACCCAATTTTAAAATGGGCTAAACATATGACTAGATGCTTTTTAACCATCTGTATTTGCTCTTTGGAAAAAGATGATGCTCATTTTCATTACCTATAAGGGAAATGCAATGAGATACCACTTCACACCTTTAAAAATGGCTGCTATTAAAGAAATGGGAAACTACAAAGGTTGGAGAGGATTTGGAGATATTGGAACACTTATGCACTGCTGGTGGGAATGCATAATGGTGCAGCCACTAGGGAAGACTGTTTGGCTGTTCCTTAGAAAACTAAGTATCTAGTTGTCCTATGGTCCGGCAATACCACAACTTGGTATATACCCAGAAGAGCTGAAAACACTGACGCAAACGGACATTTGCACACCGATGTTCATTGTAACATCATTCACAATTGCCAAAAGATGGAAACAATCCAAGTGCCCATCAACAGATGAGTGGATCAACAAAATATGGGGTGTGTGTGTATGTATACACATAAAGGAATATTATTCAGCAATAAGATGAAAATGAGGTCCTGAAGTAAATGACAACATGGATGAATCTTGAGGATATAATGCTGAGTGACATAAGCCAGACGCAAAAGGATAGATACGGTATGATTCCACTTTTATGACCTGGTAAAGGTAAACTCAGAGGCTTATAATATAGAATTTTGGGGACCTAGAGATACATGGAAACTAGAGGTGAGTGAATGAGTAGCTAATGACATTGAACTCATAAGGGCATGGACAGAAGTGAAGGCAGTTCATTAGTGGGCCTATGAAGAGCATGGCCATATTGAAGGTGAACATGATTGAAAGGGGTGTATAGAGCCATGTATCCCAAATTAACTCTACAAATGTACATAAGTTCTTACATGAACTACTTCAAAGGTATGAATCTTGTACAGAGAGTAATCAATACCAGGGTTTAGGAGGAAAACTACTATTACATGCTACAATTTATGTAGGAGGACATCAACAGTACCACAGCAATACCAGGGGTAAATAATTCAGGCGGTCGGGGGAGGATAAGTGTTGGGAGGTTTGGATTTTCTGTTTGGTGAGGGTGTGTTTATCGGTTATTTTTTTCTTGGGAGCAATGAAAATTGTCTAAAATTGACGTTTATACAACTGTGTTGTATGAACTGTACTGATAATTATACAACTAAGTGAGAATAATGTGAGATGGATTGTTGACTTTGGACATTCGACATGATGCCCAATGGGTGGAGGTGGCTGAAGGATACACTGACTGACAAGTAGAGTGGTGAACTGTGGTGAATACATATGCTCAATATTGTGCGGCTACAAAAAGGAATGAAATTGTGAAGCATGCAAGGAGGTGAATGAACCTGGGGGACATTATGTGATGTAAAATAAGCCAGAAATAAAAGAGCAAATATTGTATGGTCTCTTTTAGAAAATACATATAAGAAAATTGGTGCCTACATTGTAAGCTTTTTAGCAATCACATTTAGTCCGGAGCTGAAATTATTATTTCTAGACTTTGAGAGGCTGGGCTATAAATGAGTAAGCAGGTATTTCCCTGAAACTCTAGCTATCTGTGTGACACCGAAGACTCAGAGTAGGAGTTCTGCAGGTTTGAAAGTCAAGCATTGCTACTTACAACAACTTTTAAGGAAACTGAAAAAGAGATCAGGTTTCAATTAGATATAAGAATGAAGACAATGGGGGTGGGACTAAGGCAAATCAGAATACAGGAGTAAGGAGGACATTGTCTATATTTTAGAACTTCCCCCATGCAATGAGACAAGAGAAAGAGAGGTTTATTTAGTCCAAAACCTAAATTTCCCCATAGCACATAATCAAACTCAACTTGTCTGGATAGATCAAACAGCCCAATCACATGGAGCCCAGAATGGGAATGAGGGCTTGTAATTCTGTGTAGCTTAATGTAATACTTGGGAACATCCCAGAGTATGTTGAGTAGATAAGTAAAAAGTATTGGGAAAGTCCCTTGAGGGATCTGAGAAAAAAATATGGAACCATTAAACTTTACTGCTGATGAAACCCCTGATACTGTCTCAAACATTAGGGACTCAAGTCAATAGGCCGAGCCTTTGATCTTGAGGCTTGCTCTTGTGAAGTCTTTTATATAGCAGAGAAGCTAAGCCTACCTATAGTTATGACTAAGAGTTACTTCCAGAAACCTCTTTCGTTGCTCAGATGTGGTCTCTCTCTCTCTCTCTCTCTCTCTCTCTCTCTCTCTCTCTCTCTCTCTCTCTCTCTCAGCCCAACTTTGCAAGGAAAATCATTACCCTCCCTGCTACATGGGACATGACATCCTGGGCTAAAAGTCTCCCTGGCAACGTGGGCGATGACTCCCAGAGATGAGATTGGCCCTGGCACCATGGGCTCAGCAACACTTTCCTGACCAAAAGGGGTTAAAGATATGTAACAAAATAAAGTATAAGTGGCTGAGAGAGCTCAAATAGAGTTGAGAGGCTATTCTGGAGGCTACTCTTACGCAAGCTTCAGCTAGATATTGCTATTTACCATGGTTTGCCAAATCCCAACCAAAACAATTCCTGCCAACCCTAAAGAACACCCAGGGCTCTATCTGAGATTCTACAAAAGTTTCAAGAACTATGATTACTTTCCACAAACCTACAGCCTCCAGATGGATTCCTAGGCCAGATAAGTCCTGAAACCCAGAGGGATCAATATCTCCAGAACATCAACTCGTTCTATCCCCCATCAATATTATCAACAGCCCTTTCCAACATGAAAAAGTTAGAATGGGCATAGCCTATATACCCCTAAAGACAGGGAGAAATACCAAAGGAGAAGGACTCATTATAACAGAGAAGAGAAGATTTAACAAACATGTATGACTGCTGAATCATTATACTGATATTTCTTTTAGTCTCCAGTGTCTTGCAGCAGCTATAAGGAAAAACCTAAAATTATGGAACTGTAACCCATACCAAACTCTGAAATCTGTTTCTTAACTACTTGTTACAATGTACTTTCAAATTTATTGCTTTATACATATATGCTATATTTCACAATAAAAAAATGTTCCTTTGGAAAAAAAAAAAAAACCAACAGATATAGTCCTTGCTCTCAGGGGCTATCATCTAACAAGAAAGGCAGTCAAAAAATAATAAAATCAACCAGCATTCATGAACTTTGATAAATACTATGAATGAAATGGCCAGAGAAGAACAACAGATTCTAAAGCAGGGCATTACCAAATTAGAAAGCATAGTTAGAGAGATCCAACTGAGACCTAAAGGATGGGAAGGAATCAGCTGTAAGAAGGGGGAACGCATTCCTGGAAAATGGAAAGCACGTGCAGAGGAACCAAGAGAAGGCCAACACAGCTAGAGCACTGTGAGCTCTAGAGGGGCTTGGCAGGGAAGGTAAGGTCAGAGCATGGGAGCAGTTGCAGGGTAGGAGCTCAGGTTTTATTTTATATGTAGTCAGAAGGCACAGAATAGGCTAGATCTGTGTTTTTAAAAGATCACACTGGGGGCCACAGTGGCTCAGCAGGCAGAGTTTTTGCCTGCCATGCCATGGAGACCCGGGTTCGATTCCCAGTGCCCACCCATGCAAAAAAAAAAAAAAAAATCACACTGCTGTCTGTGTTCATGACAGACAGCAGGACGCAAGAGTGGACCAGTAAAGACGTTCTTGCAAGATTCCAGGAGAGAGGATAATGACTTGGGTTTAGGTGGTGGCAGTGGAGATGAAAGAAACTGAAATATATTTTAGTGGTAGAAACAGGAGACCTTGTTGGATGTGAGGGGTGAAGGAGCAGGAGATACAAAGGATGACTCTAAAACCTGTGCACTGCTCTACATCTTGTACGTAATTTGATTTTCTTACTATAGTTCTTAGCATATTTCCTAGATTGAAAAGCTAGCTACATTTATATCGGTATTTTAAATGCCATATTTTTATAAATAGTTCATGCACTAAATGTTCAGAATCTCAGTTTTCCACACTGCTCAGCTCACCCTTTGAGTGTAGCACGTCCATGCTCTCCGTCTGGGTGGACTGTGCAGGAAGAAACACCATGGGGTACGGTGTGCTGCAAACAAGGGGCTCTCAAGCACTGAATCTCAGCTTTGCCATTTAGCTGGGTGAACACAGAGAAGTCACAACACTCTGAGTCTCAGATTTGACACAGGAAATAATCTCTCACTGTTTGGCTGTGAGCACTGCATTAGATAACTAACAGTAAAAGCCCAGGTGTGTAGAAGAAAATCAGAAAATATTAGACTTGTTCTCTCCCTCTCCTCCCTTCTCTCCCATTATAGTGGAAAGAATGCCATCAATAGCTTCCCAAAGTAACTTCTGTAAGAGGGGGTTAGAGTAGTATGACTGAGTACTATGTTTAAGATAAGTAGGGTAATATCTCCAGGACAGCCTCCACATGAGGCACGAGAGACGCTGTGTGGTAATCATGTGGCAGTTCTAACTGTACAACCACCATCCCCACTCTTTGACTAGTAGGGTTGTCAGATAGTAGGGTTGAATTTCAGATGAATAAAGACTTTTTTTTTTTAGTATAAGCATGTCCCACGTAATATTTGGAACATACTTACACTAAAAAATTTTTCACTGTTTATCTGAAATCCACCTTTACTTGCCTGGTTCTTCACCCTATAACCAGGCAAGTGTCTACTTAGATTAGGGTTAAAACATGCCAAGAGTCTTTTCTGGAAACCTCTTGAGACACTCTACTTCTTCTCTGTGCAATAAGAAGTTATGTTTCTCATCATCTATGTCTCTCATCATCATGGTTCTATATTTCCCTTCCTATTTTCTTTGCATAGTTCAATCATCCCTATAATTTTTACCAATGAATATATGAATGCCAGAAGTCTACTGAATAGCACTATATTAGGTATGGAATTTTACCTAATAGTCTTAAAGCTTGCTGGTGTGTGTGTGTGTGTTCTGTTTTAACCTTTTAAAATGAATATGTTGAGTGTACATCATCGGGAATACAATTTTGAAAGTTTTCTAGTAGCAGTGAAATAAATTTGCATCCACATTAATGAAGGCTATTTAGATCCTATAGCAGTAAAACAGGTTAGTGAATAAACCGAAAGAAAAAAGCTGAGTTCATTCTATCATCACTGTCTATGAAAAGTTAAGAGTTAGAAATTCTTCATATTAAAATCATACTGAATGAAAATAATTTGAATGTTTAAGTTGTAGGGTTATCTAGTTAGGTGCTCCTTTTGCTTATATCTAGGAGCTTCAATTTCCAGTTCCAGTACTGAGGGAAATAAAGGACACACAGATGTCTAGTTGATTATAGAAGAGACCTCTACATCAGAATTACTATTTGTTATTGTCCCACAACAAGACAAGGAACTTGCTCCAGAACATAATTCAACACTTCAAGGGAATTTTACTACTAAAAAATTGTCAGCTGAGATAAGCACTGAAATACATGATGGTGTGGTTGAGTTACGTTCTGGTGCAAGCTCATTTTCTCATTGTGGGCTGGTAACAAAAAATTTGCAGACCAGTGTGAGCTGGGGGGCGCATGGCGAGCAGCACTGATGGAGAAGACCCCAGGATTTCGTGTGTGCCATCTTCAGCATGACGGCATAAAGGGAGCGACCTCCTGACCGTTTTGCAGATTAAAGAGCCTCTTGTCTCTCTGAAATAAAGGTATAAATATTTCCCCCATTCTCACCATCTAACTAGACCTAAATATCCATCCACACAAAAGCTGCCCCGTTTTAAAAAGAAGAGGACGTGTGCTTACTCTTCTTGACGCAAGTCATTGACGCTGCGGTCCAGTGAGATCATGTCACTTGCCACCATGTTAAATCCAAACTCTTTCACGCTGGCTTGAACAGCATGTTTGAATTCTGGTCCCAAAACCAATGGCTTCGCTTTCTCTCCAGGGCCACCAACCACTCCAGGAGGTTCAGGTTCTTTGGGTTCAAAGTTACCGAGGATTCCGGGGCGTAGCACAGGGTCATGGTACGTGAATGTCTGAGGCTTAAATGTGAGATACTGCCTCTGTATTACGTCTCTCTGGGAATCTCCTCCGACATGATGCTCTTGTTCATTTTTGGCCTTGTTTTTTCTTCTAATAGACTCTAAGTCCACTTCTACTCCTTCAACATGAGGCCATGGCACCACGGGTTTGAATCTGTCATCCCCAGGAGCTAATCCATTGCCTCCTCGGTTAGGCATAGGGTTATTGACATCTCTGCCTTCCTACACAAAAGGAGGGGGATATACAATGAGTACATGAAGGCAAACCACCACAGTAGAGTTCATGACAGCAATTTTCATGTTAAGAAATAAAAGAGGCTGAGGCAATAATAAAATGGGTTAAAACATGAAATAGAAGGCAGACTATCAATCAGGGCTTCCTGTGCTATTAGAAGACATCTTCCAGGATGAAAAGAAAATACAAAGTAACAGGCTATTTCTTCACCTTACCATTCCAAAATACATGAATGGGTGCATTTTTTGCTTCTGCCCTTGTAAACCTAACTCCCTATCAAAGACCTCCCAATAAAGCAAATTGTGAAGAGTTTGAGCAGGTTCTAGGACCTTTGATTAAAATGGGCACTTAAAAATAGGTCATGGGGGCGGCTGCCGTGGCTTAGCAGGCAGAGCTCCGACCTGCCGTGCTGGAGGTCTGGAGTTCTATCCCTGGTGCCTCCTGCCCATATGCAAATTAAAAAAATAAATAAATAAAAAAATTAAAAAAAAAAATAGGTCATGGGCGGGCCACGGTGGCTCAGCAGGCAAGAATGCTTGCCTGCCATGCCATAGGACCTGGGTTCGATTCCTGGTGCTTGCCCATGTAAAAAAAAAAAAAAAAAAAAAAAGGTCACGTTGTGCAGTCTTTGGTTTCTCCAGACATCCAATGTATGGCAAATACAGCATTTTCACAGTGACATCCTAGCAATGTGGTGGCAGTGGGTATCAGATGCCACCCGTCACTGGGCTGGTTCTATGTCCTGAATGGCAGAGGAACGAGGTGGAGATATGCACTCAACCATCCCGATTTGGTATTTCCTACTCAGTGAGGATTCCAAAACGATAAAGAAGAATTTAATAATTGTAACTAGATCAGCTTGGGCTTTAAAACCATATCCAGTAACTAGTTTGGCCCATGCTAGAGGTAACGCAGTTAAAAACAGATTCTGTGTGACTGGGTATTTGGAGGGGGGCCTCCCTCTTCTATCTGAACCCTCCTCATCACCCAGGCAGATGTCATAGTCAGAAATCCTGAATGCTTTTGCTTCTGAAGTATTAAATGTGAAGCTTTTGCACACAGCAGTGTTTTTCATCATTTAGCATCAGCTTGGTGGCTTGAAAAAATCCTGTGATATGCCCCAACCCAGAAACTGTGATCTAATTGGTCTGGGCATCACATTTTCAAAAGCTCCTTAGGTGATTTTCATATGCATCCAAGCTTGAGCACCACTGGCTTACATGCAGAGCTGCTAGTTATAATTAGACAAGGGGATATGGAGTGAGCACAGCTGGGGAAAAGGCAAGGTAAACTGAAAGCAACTGCAAAATAGGCTAACTGGTCTGACACTTCACTCCACACTGAGATTGTATGATTCCCTCACATACTAATAACAGAATTAGCACCATCTGATCAAAACTGTTCTGCAGTGCTTAAACTCTCTTGAAAGCAAAGTTAAAAGCTTTGCTTAAAAAACAAAACAGAACAGAAATAAGGCTCCAAATATGATGTTGATATCTAGGTAATCTTATCCACTGGTAGTTTATTCAGATGCAGAAATCTCTACAGAAAAGCAAGTTACTTCAGATATGAATTTAGTTGATGCTGAAGTTATAGTAAGGACTGGCTAAAGAAGCACTGCGTTTAGAGAGCCCAATAATAATAAATTAAAAAAAATCTATTTGGTTAGGTAATACAAACATATGATAAAAACTTTAAAAGATCTAAAAGGGTACATAGTGAAAAGAAACTTTTCCTGCCTTCCCTTCTGTAGAAACAACCAAACCTATTAGTTTCTTGTGCATCCTTCTAGAGATAGTATATGTATTTATAAACACACATGTGTAAAATTAGAACATTTTTAATGGATTCAAATTTTTAATGGATTCAAACTTTATGCTTGTCTCCCTCCAAAAGTTTTTTTGACTCCTGTCTGTTGACTTAAGGGTCCTTTTCCAAATCATTAACATTTTTGGGGATTCTATTAGAAGCCTACTAGTATTCTAGCTCATTCTGGGCTATCTCATTCTTTTCCAAGTTCACTGACCAGTTTTATGCTGGTAATTCTTATATCCATTCTCTAGCCTGCATTTCGGACTTATCTCCAACTCTCATAATTAACTTCTGCCCAAACATTCCTACTTACATCTTTCTGGCACCTGAGTTGAACATACCCTGAAATGAACTTATTATCTACCCGACGTGCAAACCTGCTTGGTTTACTGTGCTCCTGTCTCCGGGACTGGAACCACCACCCACTGAACGGATCAAGTCCAAGACCTGTGCCCCAGCCTCAACGTCTTGCTTTCTTTTATCTACTCTCTTGGCATTAAATTACTAATTCCTGTCAACTCTATCACCTGCGCAGCTCATGAAATTGGCTATTTCTCTTTATCCTCACTGCCAGTGCCTTAATTCAGGCCACCCTCATCTCTTATGACGAGAACTATGATGGAAATAGCAACGCTGATGACTGCAAACACTACGCTCTAACAGCTTCACATATATTATTAATTTATTTAGCCCACGAATTATCTACCCAATCTTACAGACAGAAAACTGTGGCACAGAAGTTGCCCAAGGTCAGACTCAGTAAGTGGTAGAGCCAAAATTTGAATCCAGAGAGTCTGGCTCATGAGTCCGTTCTCTTTATAATTTACTGCTTTTCATCCTAACAAGTATACTTACTTAATTATTTTTCCTACATAGCAGCCATGGAGACTTTTCTAAAATTCAAACATTAACATGTTACTTTCCACACTGCAAACATCCCCCTGGTGTCCAGATGCCCTGGGGAGAGCATAGGCTCCTGCACAGGGTCACCGAGGCCTTCCAGGCTCTGGCCGGCACCTAGTTCTCCATCACTACCCACAGACCAGGGACTGGCTAACTTTTTCTGTAAAAAGTCCAAATAGTACACATTTTAGGCCTTGCTGCAGTTCTCTGTTGCAATTACTCTACTCTGTTATTTACAGGTGAAAGCAGCCATAGCCTATAGTAAACAGGCATGGCTGTATTCCAATAAAACTTCATTTGTAAAAACAGGCAGTGGACTGGATTTGGCCAAAGTTGTAGTTTGCTGACCCCTGCATTAGACTGTAAGTTTCCTTGGAAGTGCAAAGGGCATGCCCATCAGGCACACCATTTCATTCCCGATACTTAGCCTGGCATGCAGTAATTCCTTAATAAATATTTACTCAAATATTTTAGAAATCCTAAAATTTCTACTTTGGTCACAAGAGAGACTCTGAAAAGAAAGGAGAAAGAGAGAAAAATGGAGAAAACGGAATGAGAGAGAAGGTCTTTGTGATTCACTGGTACTATGATACCTTCATAAGTGCCAGATGATTTAACATAGAGCCCAAATCAATGAATCACTGTTGGCTAGAAACGGAGAAAAGAATCAGTACATAATCTTCCAGGATCAGTACTGTTCACATAGGTGGAAATGTTCTGAAAGGTATAATCACTTTTCAGATGGTATTTATGGACTATCAGAAATCAGGTTATTCACTTATCTACTTCATATTTTACAGAGAAAAAATATATATATCTTACGTTATGTATAATATTTTCTCAAGATGGTCATGCCTTGGTAGAAATGATATGAATGCAAAGGAATTTAGAAAAACAGTCCTTAGAGAAAATGAAAGTTATATAAACTTGTTTGGATTTGAAATTGCAGGTAAATCCTAGAAAACTAAACTCTTAATGAAGAGCTTATGCACAGTCCCAAGACACCTTGAGAGGCTAATATTTCACGTTAGGAAATAGCCATAAGTGAACACTATGCACACTAGTTGCTTATAATTCATGACCCACAGAACTTAAAAGCATAACAAGTCCAATTTCATTCTGTCATTTAAAAACCCTCTTCATCAAAAGCACTTGAAATGAGAAAAAAATCACACCAGCATCCTTTTCTAACTAGACTTAACCACTTAACTAGGAGAATAAAAAATGGGGACAAAGGAGCAGGGAAGGAGGTTCTAAAAATAAAGCAGGGGTAACCAAGAAATCAGGATTTATGGGATGATTTTGATTTTATAAATATTCCTTTTTGCTTTCTGGCCTACTGCAGCAGACACAGAAATACGTGAAATCTCTGAATTGTAATCGAGCTGCCTTGATCTCTGAAATAATGGTTGTCCAGCCCTTATCTTCTGCCCGTGATTGTAAAAACCTTGTGACTAGCCTTTCTCTGTACCTCGTTATCCAGTTTTTCAACTTTAGAGTCTTATAATCACTCAAGACAGCCCCTAATGCTTCTTAATGAAAGGTCATGGGTCCGCCGGGAACTAAAGCACCCTAAATCCCAAATTACCTTGAAGACGGAGACTGGATTTAACCTAAGTGGGCCCAGCCGACCTGCGCGGTGGCTTAGATGTTAACCTGAAAGTCACCTGTACCTCATCCCGCCATTTGCCTTCCGCACACTCAGCGACGGAGCATGTGTGTCATCACTCTGCACACGCTGCACAGGCAGCTCACCTCTAACCACGTCATCTGGGGCCACCGTGCTCAGTATCCTAAACCCTGCCCGCCTCTTCTCTATAAAACTACCCGAATGACTGCAGTTCGGGGAGACAGAGGTGGGGCCACGAGGCTGTCTGCTCTCCTACCACACGCCTTGCAATCGACTCTCTCTCTTTGAACCCCCAGGATCTCAGGAGTCGGTTATGGAACGCATGGGGAGAAGACCCCACGGCCTCTGTGTGGTAACGCAGGCACCACGGCCCAGCAGACGGAGGGTGTTCTGGTGGACTGGGAGGCCCAGCCTCTCACCCACACGTGGGAGGGCGTGGGGGGCTCTGCGGACCAGCTAGAGCTGGGTCCTAAGCCAGTCCTTCCCTAGCTGGACACCTCCACACTGCCGCCCTGCCGGGCCTTGCGTGGTTCATGCTTACTCAGGGCATAAAATGGACACACCCAAGATCAGAGACCTGGACAGCCCCTGCATATCTAGGATGTCATAAGGGTCTAATTCCAAGTACATTTTAAGACCCGTACGCTATCCAATGGCACTGCCGGTGACCAACTACAGCAGAATTGAAAAAGAAGGTGTGCCTTTATGCAACTTCATGTAAATATAAAATTTTATAGAAGCTTTGAGAATGGCTTAGCAGTAATGTGTACCAATAAGGTATGACATTCTGGTAAGAATAATTATCTGCTGAAAGCAATAGACTCAGGAGGGAGTCCTATGTTTTTTTTTTTTCAAGTGCCAGGCCAGGATATAAACTAAAAGAAAAATGAGAAAATAGCATGGTTGACATCACAATAACTGCTCTACCAGAAGGAATCCGGGCTAGCAATTGCAGTGTTATATATTATACTATAACCACTAGTCAGAGGATGAGTAATATACAGTAAACAAGTTTAATTCAAATTTAGCCTACTAAAGGAAACACGGAGGCTGTAGACCATGCATCTCTGCCTACTACATAATAGGTAATGGAGGGTCCCTTTATTTTCTCTCAAAACTTCCATCTGATAAACATGGACAACCATAGTTGTAAGCAGGTAAGGTAGTGCTGTAGTTTTAACTACCTACCGGAAAAGTTTTTTACCAGGTTTCTAAGGGGATATTTTGAACCAATTAAAATACCACCTGCCCCTCCTTAACCAAAGAAGCAAACTTCCCAGTCCAGTTTTATAGGATGGACCTGTACAATATAATATGATTTATACTGTATTATACTCAATAATGGTGAAATTAATAGATGTCTTCCGAAGAAGCTGGCCATTTCACACTTTTGAACATTTAATCATTCAAATAAAAGGAAGATTTTCCACTACAAAAGAGTATCTCCCGATAAAATCTCATAGTTGTGTAACCGAGAAATAAGGATTTAAGGAATGATTTTGTTTACTGAATCATATTCTTTTCTGCTTTCTGGGATATTGGAGTAGACAGAGAGGAATACCTGAAATCCCTAAATATAATTCAGCTGTCCTGATATGTGAAATGCTTGTAAAAGCCTTTATCTTGTGCCTCTGTGACTGTACGCGCTGTTACTCCCTTTATCTGCTCATTTTTTTTGTAGGGAAAAGGCCCTAAAGCTAACGGAGAATTTGAAGTCAGCCATTAACTAGCTTCAGCCCCAGACATTTGTAAGTCTCCAGGCTAAACTCTGCTACTGAGAGATTACTTGTCTCCCTTCCTTTCGGCTCCCACCTTAGCGGAGGTGTGTCGGCTGTGCCTGCCCTCCTTTCAGCTGAAGTTCTCCTGTTGAAATGACAACGGTAACACTGTCTCCTTCTCTATGCGAACCTGCTATGCAAAGTGACCTCATCTCCCCTTGCTAAAATCCTTAGGAACCTTGAACCCTAGCAGATGGCTGCTAGGCCGTCTGCTCTCCTACTACGTGCCTAGTAATAAGCTCTTTGAAAACCCGTGTCTCGGGAATTGGTCTCAGGAATTGGATATTGAGAGCGTCGGGCTTTTGAACCCATGGCTGTTGTCCGGTAACAGTTGTTCAAGTTAATCAGTATTTGCAGGTTTGGATTGTCATGTGCACCACTTGATGTTCTTAAAAGAGGTACCCATCAGCACTGACATAATAGATTTCTGAAGATCTCTATGTTGCAGAATAATCATGCTCAACTATAGACTATTTAGATAAGGCCAGCTTTAAGCCTTGGGCTCTTTTTGCCCAATTTCAACTTAGTTTGGAGTTATTTCCTTCCCATCATCAGGATGAGATAAATTTTTTTTTATCTGACTGGCTTTTATATGTACTGAAAATACTATATACTTGACAGAAAAATTCAAACTACTTTTGGAAAGTCAACTATTTGACTTATTGAAGCTAACTCCATCTAGAATTATCTACTCTTCCTGAATGTGAAATGCCTGCAATGTGCTCCTACTTTAACCTGGTCCAAGTATCGTTTGTGAACTCCCTTTTTAGACAGAAGGCAATGGCACACACTGTCACCCAGCTGTTTCTGACCCACTGAAGGCCTCTTCCTCCAGGTAAATTACGGAATCCGCCTGGTTAGAGTGGAAAATTCTGGTCCCTTCTGAGTGTTTAAAAATCACAGAAGGACCCAAACAGAATGAAACAGTTTCTTTCCACCAATTCAACTTTTTATTTCAACTTAGTATTTATAAAAATACTGAAACATCAGCACCATATGCTCCATCTTTAGATAATTATTAAGCATTGATGGTATTCCAAATTTTTAATTAGCCAGTGTCCATTTCCATGGTTACCTCTTTTTCAAATAAATACTTCTGTAAGTTCTTGACATCTAATCTCATTCACATCATTGGACACTGGATGTGAATTTCCTTTTTTCTTCATTCAGGGCTTAGGAAAATCACCTTTCAACTGACAAGAAATATTACCCTTGTTTCACCAGAACCCAAACTTCATGGACAAATGTCAATTTCTCTATAGGACATGCATTTATTTAAAGTGCTTCACAGATAATAAGTTCTACTAACAAGGAAAACTTCAAAAATATAAAAATACTTTATTTTTAAATGTGATCTTTTGGGACTCTAAAAAATTCCAGGGATTATGCATATTTAAAAGTGGAGTTGGCAATGATATTAGTAAATATGGGTAATAAATCCTTATTAGAGGCAGACAGCATAATTGCAACAACTAGTTCATCCAAACTAATGGAGGTGATCGAATTGGCTAAAATTATGCTGAAGTTTACTTTTTAAAACCATTTTAATGCACTGCATATTTAAAATATCAGAATAAATAGCAAATTCCTAAGTAATAAAAACTTTCCATTTTCAGCATGTTAAGTAAAATCACAGCTGGAAAAAGGTAGATTTCACACAGAATTCTCCTCTGCGTTAACACCATAACCTCTAGTGCTTCATTCGGTAAATATGAAATGATCATTTAAGCACATAATAGTTCAAACCAGAAGCTTTGAACTCAGGAATCCTGGCTCAGGGCCCCCTCCCATCCTCCCGCAGTGCCTGCGAGCATTTCTAACAGCGCTCTTCCTGCACTGCCTTCTGCGTATCTGTTCACGTGTCTCCCCACCCCAGGGAGGCTCTCTGGGGATCCCCAGTACATGTGTTTATCTGCGTGTCCGAGCACCCAGCACACAGCAGGTTCCCCTGCCTGTTGGTAAGAAATACCCAGCTCTGCGTCACCTGCGATGACCCTGCCGAACACAAACTGACTCTGGACCCACTAGTTTATACCACCCTTCGGCTTGGTTTAAGCCAGCATTCTGGGAATGCAAAGGAGATAAATGAAAACCTTGCTGTCCTCACAAATCTAAAATTTGAATAATCCTTTTTTTAGTTTCTTTTCTTCATCAGATTTGGGTAAATCTCATCTGCAAGTGCAATTTGGTATTTCACGGAAAACAAGTACTTTATTTAAACACGAAAAAGTTAAGTCTGCTCTAACTCTGCTGGGGTTAGTCTTAAATCCTCAAGGGCAATTTATCTTGGGAATGGTTTCCTGCTAAATTTGGTCCTTGTAAAAGAGTAGCAGGACAGAGATTCTAAATCAGGTCAGAAAAATACTGGGTAACCCTCAAGGGGGAATAACTTAGAAAACAAAATGGGTAATCAAAGGACCAAAATACAGGCTAATGCCTACAACAAGAAAACAACAAACAACAGATTGATTATCTTTTCACAAAAAACTACTTTTATTTGCAAGACAGTTTAATGAATTAGAGCCGAATCATCATCACAGCACAACTAATCCAGACGCCTATGAAACACTAGAAATTTAAACATATTTGTGAAACCCAAATATTGTGTTCCAGAGACTTTAATAAAGACTCATGTCTTAATTCATGAACTGGACCAAATACAGATAATTCACAGATTTAAAAAAACTTTCTCACTGTGAATATTTAATGTTATCATCGAATCAAATTCCAAGAATTAAGCAAATGTCCAATAATCTTTTTGTCATATATTTCAAAAGTTGATGAAGTTATAGTCATTAAATGCAGTCATTTCAGTGATAACAGCACAGATATTAAGTCGGGGCAATAAATACAAAGCATACCAACGTTATTTAAAAGCCCTATCTCCCACAGGTAGTCAAGGGCAGATTATGATACCTCTTGGAAAGCTTAAAATTAGACTATAGTGGGTAGATTTTAACTCTCTGGGAGCTATGTAATCATAGAATTTTAAAAAGAAAGCTCCTATGTGGCATTTTCACTCTAAAAATAATATAGAAAAAATTTTCACAAAATATTTTAATGAGACTGTCAAGATTTGACAATAAAAACATTACATTAGTCCTACAAAATAACCTGTCTAAAAATAAAAAAGGTACTGGGAAAGAGTGAGTTGAAAAAAATGAAGCAAGGCAATGAGGGAAAGATTATAAAATAGTCTTTGAAGATTTTTAAACACATGAATAATTTATACATGCACATATATTATGTATGCATATGAAGATAAGAAATATACATTTTAAAACTGAATAGCTTAGTAGGATAAGAAATGAGAAATTAACCCTGCTGAATACATCCTTCAAATGAACAATCACAGCATTTCATCAGGTAGAGAAGAGAGGAACTACTTAAAAACTGAATTTATTGAAAACGAGGTCACATCTGCTCCTCTTCTGCCCACTCACACGGCGTTCTGGAACTTTCTCTCAGCTATTCAATCAGCTCTACTTCCTTACTTAGAAGAGCCTAGGATTTCTCTTCACTCTCTTTCCTAGATTGTCTTTATAATGTTTTAAAAGAGCAATTCCAACATCAGTCCCTGGGAACCCCATTGTTCACACGTCTTTATCCAGGGAAGTGCTTATTTATTCCTGTTCTTTGATTCCTGTTCCCAATATGATGAGGCATTTAATAATTTAATACCAGCCAAAGCCAAGCAGAATGTTTAATTCTTAATCCTCCTTCACATCTGACAATCCCAGTGAAACCACATAATGATTACCAAATCTTCCTAAAAGCTTTATACGAAATTATGTCACCAACAGACTGAACAAAAAATTCTTTTTAGGAATTATTAAGAAAAAACATTTTATTGAGTGAGAGCAGATGAAGTCAAATGTGGTATTTGTGTTGGGAGTGGATGTTTGTAATACCATTTTGAAAGTCAAAATAGCAGTGTCCTATTATCCCTCTGGGGGAGAAATTCTAGAATGAATACAGCACTCCCACATGAAGTGTTACTACTTTCTGTAACAGGAAATGCATAAAATAGCTTTTCTTTTAGTGCTTCCTTGCTTTGCCCTGAAGCTGAGCTTTCATAACAGCCCATAAAAAGTATTGCAATATGGGGCTTTAGAACACATGCATTTTCGTTGGTGTAAGATCATTTTCTCTTGCAAATTTGAAAAAAAAAATCACCCCAGGAAAGAATGTTCTGCAAAGATTTTAGGGAAGATATATCACTTAAAAGTATGGAACAACATTTCACTACCATGCCATGACTAGAAATCTATTTTAGGAGGATGTGACAAGGAAACATAACTATGTGAGACAGAAAAAATGCATTCAGAGTAGATCAAGGTTATCTATGTAATAAATTTTAGTTTTCAACCATCAACAGGCCTGATCGCAAAAGGGAATGCTTATCCAATGATACTTTGGTCTTGCGTGAGTGTTATTTGGCAGTCAGGTTAGTATTTATACGCATCGTTAAAAGGTTAAAAGAACTGTCCTTTCAGCATCCACATATTTATTACAGGTCTCTATGTGTCAAACGGACTATAAAGTGCTGTCAGTGAAGAAGACCCTGTCTCCTGGGGAAGGGGATACCTGCAAAGGCTCTAAGACTTGATCTGTGTTTTGAAAGCAGTAGCCACTCCCCCACCCCTACCCCCTCGGCATGGATGTGGCCAGGGAGGGAGGTGGGTATGGAGGAGGGGGTGATGGGTGGAGGCCAAGGCACAAAGGCATACAAGAATGTTCAGGGAAATCCAAGCGGTTTTTTATAACCACTAGAGGTGGCAGGAGATGAGAGTCGAGCTACCAGCAGGTACCCCAGACGGCCACTCAGGAAATGCCAGGAGGGCCAGATTTCACACTCATGGAAATGGTAGGCATGAGAGGGGAGCACGTGGGATCACAGGTGAATTCTGGAATGAGCACTCTGATGGAGAAATGAATAGGAGGAGGAGCTGAGATGTTTTCAGAAGGATAAGAGAACAAATTAGAGATAAAATATCAGAGAAGCTGAAAAGGGAGAGGATTTCAAAAAAGGAGTGGTCAACAGAGTTATGAAAAAAGAACTGCAAGCATGACGTTAAATTAATGAGAATTACAAGGCCTGATGGGGTAGGCCGGACAAGTATTTCAGTCTCAGTTTTGCAGCCTGCCTCACCCAGCAGCGCTGTGAGAGAAAGCACTGGCCCGGCCTCAGAAACAACTCCCCATTACCTCCGAGCAGCTGCAATGGAAATACCAGACTATTCTCTGCTCATCTGGAGTGCGAGAGGCAACGCTGCGATCCTGCGGCTGTAATGCCGAGACATCCCTTTGAAATGTCTGATGGACTGAACAATTCACTCACATGGATTCTTCCTCAAATGCTTATTCAGTACCGACCGTGTACCC
The DNA here is from genome assembly GCA_004026745.1 of Myrmecophaga tridactyla. Classification (NCBI taxonomy): domain Eukaryota; kingdom Metazoa; phylum Chordata; class Mammalia; order Pilosa; family Myrmecophagidae; genus Myrmecophaga; species Myrmecophaga tridactyla. The sequence continues at coordinate 102,055 of PVIY010001401.1, read as the reverse complement.
GGCAGGCTACAGGGATCCCATGATGAGCATACAGTTGTAGGCCCTCCTCGTTCTCATGGAGCTTTCGGTCCAGTGGGGAAGACAGATAATCACAGCATCACACAAACATGCTGCTCTAAGAGCCCTGAAGGGGGCCTGTCTAGTCTAGAAAGTTAGGGAAGGCTGCACGAGAACGCAGGCACCACCGAGCAGAGGGCTGCACAATGGAGAGACGTGAACTAGGCAGAGAGCAGGGGAGAGGATGCAGGAGAGCACCGTGCTGTGCTCAGCCCCTGCGGCAGGAAGCCTGAGGGGAGCACCAAGGACTCACCATGGCTAGAGCGCAGGGAGAAGGGGCCTGGGGCCAGAGGCGGCAGCAGAAGATGGGACTGACCAGACCAAGCCGGGCCCTGGGTCCCTGGTAAGGAGCGCTGCCTGACGAGGAGAGCAGTGAGAAGCCAGTCAACAGTTTCAATGTTTTGGAAGGAAGAGGCAGGCACACTTTTAAAAAGAGCACTCTGGCTGGATGAGGGAGCAGATGGCGGGAACCGCACGCATGTGGAGAGAGACAAGGACAGATTTGAGAAGTAACTAGGAAGCTAAGTTAGCACACTGGACGACTGGAAGTTGTCAGGGTGACAGAGGTTTCTAACTTGTCTAACTGGATGTATTTAGTGAGAGAAAACACTGAAAAAGACCAGCATTGAAGGTCATGCGTTTCCTTTTTGACAGGCTGTGCCGAGTTGAGGTGTTTTCCAAACATCCAAGAAGGGATGGAAACATAGAAAGTGGCTCTCAGTAGGGACCCAGGACTGGAGCATGAAAATTTGGTAGACGTCTTTATGTACATAACAGCTGGCACAAAGACCTGAACGAGACTGTTCCTGGAGCGATTACAAAGTGAGAAGAGCAGAGGGCCTTGAACCCTGCCTTGAGGAATCCAACCATTAAAAGATGGGTAGAGGAGGTGAGACTCCAAGGAGGCAGAGTGCTGTACAACGCATGGGAAGAAAAACAATAACCGAGACAGCATGCTAAGACAGAGGGAACACTCAACAGGCTTAAATGCTGTTTAGGAGCTGAGTAAGATGAGGATTGGATGGGGAGGTAATTTAAGAGAGACCTATTTTGGTGGTAAATGCAGTCAAAAGCCTAGTTTGAGTGGTTTGAGGAATAACTGGGATGGGTGGAAATGAAGCAAATAAGAATACACATTTCTGAAAAGCTTGTCTGGGAAGGGAAGGATAGAGATGGAGAGAGCAGTAGCTGGAGGAAATGTGAGGTAGAGGGAGGGGTTTGTTTTGTTTATAAGGGGAAAGTGCCAAACATTTTTTTTAAAGCCAATGGCAAGGGAAGATTTAGTATACATGTGAGAGGAGAAATCAAGAGTAGAAAGTTCATGAGTATGTGGGAGGGGATGGAAGCCAAAGCAGAGGTGGGGGACTAGCCTGTCAGGAGGACAATACACCTCTGCTGTAATGAGAAAGAGGAAATGGGTACAGACACAGACAAGTTTCTCTTCCTCCATTCCTACAGCTGCCTCCTGGACTCAAGTTCTCACCACTGCTGTCTGAGTACTCCAACAGCCTCTTCACTTCTGCCTTCACACTCTCCTCCATTTAATGTATCTGAATTCTGCACTCGATTTACCTTTATTAAACATCGCTTGCACAGTGCATTTTAGGGGTTAAAAAGTCCCCATAGCCTTCTATGACATCAGGCGCAAACCCCTTAGCCTGGGCTTCACGTGTCCCCGCTGTGTACCCACTCCAGCTTTTTCCTTACACTTTAGTCAGCAGTGGCGCTTCAGGAGATTGTAAAAAATCTTGTTCAGTCCTGCTTCTAGGGTTTGGCTCACATTATCAGTCTCAGCCTATAGCACTGTCCTACTTTCCTCCACTGTGTTTCTAGGTTCAGTCCCAATTCCATTTATAAAGATTCAGCCCTCTCCATCTATCTGTTCCAATTTCAGTGATTTCCCCCCCTTTATGCATTTCTATTCCTTAATATTTTTTAATACTCTGACTGTCCTATGTGTTCGGTTTTCTTTCCCAACCAGACTGAAAGCTCTAGTTGAGGAGAGTCTCATGTCTTTTGCACCTTTTGCATAGCAAGAGTTTCTGTTATGCATGCTTTCCCCTAAATTCTCTAACGCTCGTTTTCCTGGTTATTAACCAAATATACAAAATAGGAAATATGATGTCTCCCAGGCTCCATGTTTCAAAAGAATAATCTGTCCTATATTTTTAAACAGGATTTTGGGAGGACAACAGTGCAAACTTTGATTGTAAAAAATAAAATAGCCAGACACTATTAAGGGCCTTACATGCTTCGGTCCTCACAACAAGCCTGTGGGATGTTTCCTGTAATTTTATTCCCACATCTTACAGCTGAGGAAGGCGAGGATCAGAGGGACTAAATGGCATGTCCAATGTCATACAAATAGTAAGTGACAAGGCTAGGGCTTGAACCCTGGTGATGTGACTCCTAATTCTGAGTATTTAGTCTCAGTATTAAATCACTGCAAAAAAGACTACTGGATAATGACTTTTACTTCCTAGGAACCCAGAAATTTACAAGAACAATTAATTGGGTGGGGTGGGGGTGGGGCAGAAGGATTTAAAAATGCCCAATTAATGCTTGCTTTCATGTCTCTTTATTCTGCTTTTTCATCACATTAAAGATTTGCCATTGGCAACTACTTACACCCAAGGAAATTCTGCGTCACAGTCACCAATTAAATTTGCTGGTTGCCAAAGAGGTCACCACATGTAATTTAAGGAGAAAAAGAAAAGAAGAATGCATGACAAGCACAGCTGAGAGGGCTCAGAGAAACAATACTTGTGACCACATAAAGATGGGCTGAAAGTTCATGCACAGAGCATAACTAGGAATATTCTGAATTTGAGAACATAATCAAACTAGGTAGTATTAGAAAACAAAACAGCTTTAGCAAATTAATAACCAAAATCAAGCTCAAAAAACACAATGTAAGGTGTGCAATTATCAGTCAATTTTCAACTATCACTCACTAAAAGTAGAGAGAGAATTATGTTGTATGAAATCTCTAAAATGAGACATTCAAGAGGGAGAACCCAAGTCCTAACATTAAAATTTAAATTTAAAGCTTAAAACAGGTTAAATTAAAAGTTCTTGTTATGATTTCTTTCCATATCTGCAGAAATAAATGGTAACTTAGAAGGAATTAAAAGGAGTGGTTGAATTTCAGCATTAATTTTGTTTTTTTTTAATTATCATACTAGCTTTTAACCTTTTAGTAAAATATATTTGACATATGCATAACTTTAAATAATTTAATTTCTAGTTTATATAAATATTGGAAAGCAAACAAATTATATTGCCTGGTGCTAAACTTCAGAATACTCAGAGAAGATTCACTTTTAAAAACTACAGGGCTGAAATATTACAAGCATTTGGAGATCTTCCAATAAAAATCAAGACTAGACATACTCTCCCAACAAGAAGATGAACATACAGCCTGACCTAATTCAAATGAAAAGCTCAGGCATTTCTTTCGCTGGGGACTTGGTGTGCGGCAGGCAGCCAGCAGAGCCCCGTGTCTCTAGCCCCTGCATCCACAGGCCCAAATGAGTGGGTGGGAGAGGCTCTCTGCGTACCAGGGGATCCAGGACACACGGCCCTCCTGCCTCCACATCCCAGTAGAGGACGGACTGCTGGAGCACTGAGTGTCACGGAGGATGTTTAACAAAGAAGGGCCTGAAGTTCAGGAGCTTTTAGACTTGAATTAAAATGAGGACTTTCTCTTGCACTGATCTCCCTGACAATGTTCCCCGGAAAGCGGAGCAGAGTAAAATTTTGAGGACGGGATTAGCAGTGCTAAAAACTTGATGTTTGGAAAAATAGTAAAAAGTTACCTGCACATAAATATTTTGGTCCACCAAGTATCATTTAAGGAGTTTAAAAGTTGATAAAACTGGGCTAAAAGACTGACTTTAAGATTACGGTGAATGGAATGTAAGAGCAAACTTCTCTACCTATATATACCTTTTACAATGTGATCCTGTGGTTGTGAAAACTGTGTGGCTGATGCTCCCTTGATCCAGGGCATACACACTTGAGAAAAAAAATAAGGGCAAAAAATAAACAATAGGGGGAATAAGGGGTAAACAAAAAAAATTATGTAGATTGCCAGTACTAGTAGTCAATGAGAGGGAGGGGTAAGGGGTATCGACGTATGGGTTTTTTATTTGTGTTTCTTTTTTTGGAGTGATGCAAATGTTCTAAAAATGATCATGGTGATGAATATACAACTAAGTGATGGTGTTGTGAGGCACTGATGATATACTTTGGATGGTGTGCTGGTTTGAAGGGATTATGTACCCTAGAAAAGCCATGTTTTAATCCTGATCCATCCTGTGGAAGCAGCTGTTTCCACAGGAGGATGTGACTCCACCCATTCCAGGTGGGCCTCGATTAGTTTACGTGGAATCCTTTAAAAGCGGGAACATTTTGGAGAGAGCAACAGAGCCATGAGAACTACCAGAGCCCACACAGTTAGAGACCATTGGACATGAAGAAGGAAAACATCCCTGGGAGAGCTTCATGAAACAAAAAGCCTGGAGAGAAAGCTAGCAGACATTGCCATGTTCACCATGTGCCTTTCTAGTTGAGAGAAACCCTGAGCTTCATCGGCCTTTCTTGAGTGAAGTAACCTCTTGTTTTTGCCTTAAATTGGACATTTTTGTAGACTTGCTTTAATTGGGACATTTTCTAGGCCTTCAAATTGTAAACTTGCAACTTATTAAATTCCCCTTTTTAAAGCCATTCTGTTTCTGGTATATCGCATTCTGGCAGCTAACAAACTAGAACAGATGGACTGTATGGTGTGTGAAGATACCGCAATAAAAATACATATATATTTTTAAAAAAGAGCAAACTTCTTTAATGTACAGTCTTCAATAAAAAATAAAATACGAAAAGAACAGCCAATAGAAAACAAAAGTCTTAGTCAAGAGCATTTCATTACAGAGAAAGTGTAACAGATTCCTTGGGGATGTAGGGGACACTGATGTGTGCTCAGTGTCCCCTCCGGACTTCTCCCCGCGGCCGGAAGTGTGCAGGGGAGGTGGTTGCTGGCTGCCAGCCTCGCTGGGCTGCCTCTGCCGAGGAGACCCACTCCCCTGCCCCCGAGCACCAAGCCTCCTTCTAGGGCGGCCTGTGCACGACTGCTGAGGGCTTCGGCAAAAGGGCCCCGCTCCTCACCCCTAAATGTGCCCCTCAGGACTACTCCAGCTCCAGAGCTTTCTGTGGGCTTGGCCACGGGCTTTGAGGAGACTGCTTCATGGCTCCACAGCTCTGTGCCACTGGGCAGCGGTCCCCTTCCTTCCCAAGGCGTCGACCTTCTCTAATAAATCCTGCACACTAATCGCCATCCCAGAGGTTGCTTCCTGGATAACCCAACCTGTGGCAGAAGAAACGACTTATTTTTTTCCTTGAAAAGCAGTCCGATAAGCAGAGACTACATATACTTAAGAAAATGGCTTTATTTCTAAAATTGGAATAAGAATGTGTTCACATAGTTACTCCAAGTATTAAATGAGGGCATGTATAAAATACTTTGAGTGTACTTTGAATGCATGACAAGAACGAATACATAATAAGATGCTATGGGTAACGAGGCCCTGAAAATATGATAAGCTATATGTATACATCAGTTTCCTGGGGCTGCCACAACAAGTTATCATAAAATGGGTGGCTTAAAACAATGAAAACTTATTCTCTCAGCTTTGGAGGCTGGAAATCCAAAATCAAGGTGTCAGGAGGACTGTGCTCCCTCTGAAGGCTCCAAGGAAAAGTTCTTCCAGGCCGGTCCAGTGTTTGGTGGCTCTAGCAATCCTTTGCACTCCTTGGCTTATGGTGGCATCATGCCATCACCTTCTCTGTCTTCACAGGACTCTCCTCTGTGGGTGAGTGTGTGTCCCCTCCTCTTAGCTAAGTAAACTAATCACTGGATTTGGGGTCCACCCTAGTTCTGGGATGATTTCATCTTGAGATCCTTAACGAAATACATCTGCAAAGATACTTTCCAAATAAGGTCATATTCTGAGATACTGGGGGGCATGAATTTTGGGGAATACTATTCAACCCACTACTATATATAATAGTGTATATATATGTGTGTGTGTGTGTATACATGCACATATACCCAAATTCTAGACTACGAGTCTCATCTATGGGAGAGTTAGGTTTACTCCAAAAGTGATATAAAAAAATTCCTATAGAAGGCATACACAAAATAATGCATTGTGTGATTCTTTTAAATTCAATAAAGAGTTTTTTAATTCTAGAATTACTCTAGAATTGTTTTCATAAAAGCTATCATGATCTGTGTCTCTTAGATCAAAGTTAAATTATAGGTGTAAAGGACATCCTGCTTCTACTAATTTAAAAAGCTCCAATACTTAATTGATTCACCAAAATTTACTAAACAAGGCAGGATATGGTATTAAAAAGGGGGTATGAAGGATGATTGCATTTAAATCTGAACGGAATCCTATACAGAATATAAAGACAGCCTGATTCGACCTTTTGATGACTGGGTAAGCATCAATGGTCCTAATTCTCAAACTCACTCATTAGGCAGTACTCAAAGGTCTCTGTGCCGGTTTGAATCCATTATGTACCCCAGATTAAAACCCATGTTTCAATCCTGATTCAATACTGTAGGGTGGAAAGCCTGATTAGATTATCTCCATAGAGACATGGCATGCTCAATTGTGGGTGGCACCTTTTGTTTAGAGGGAGATGTGACTCCACCCATACCAGGCAGGGCTTGATTAGTTTACTGGAGTCCTTTACAAGGGGGAACATTTTGGAGAAACAGCTGAGCCAATGTAGACATCTGGAGAACAAGATAGAAATAGCCCAGGTGCTAAGCAAGGACTAACAGAAACAGCCAGAACCAGAGGAGAAGAAATCTCTGGCCCCGGCAGATACTAAGCTAAGAGATGAAACCCAGAGTTGTGTCCTGGATAAGCTAAGTGAAGCCCACAGATGCTTAGAGAGGAAGCCACTGGCATCAGAGGCTGGAAGCAATGGAACCAGGAACAAGGACCAGCAGATGCCAGCCACGTACCTCCCCAGCTCACCCATCCTTCAGCAAAGGTATCTTTCTCTGGATGCCTTAGTTTGGACATTTTTATGGCCTTAGAACTGTAAACGTGTAAACTTATTAAATTAAATATGTAACTTATTAAATTCCCTTTTAAAAAGGAATTTAATAATTTCTGGTATATTGCTTTCTGGCAGCATTAGCACTCTAATACAGGCTCAGTTTTGGGTGAAATGAAATAATTGCTTCTTCTTAGGCATGTACATGGGTAAACATGTACCAGTGCATACATGTGGCTCCTGGAACTGATTTAAAGAAGTTCTGAGGTTAGGATGGGATATTTCTTTTTAGGTTGATTCTCACGATGAAGAAAATTATGCTCCTAATGACAAAAAATAAAAAAAATAAATAAAAATAAAAAAGACCCAGAGTTAGAAATAAGCAGTTTGATGCTTTGACTTGGTAGCAATTTTATTTAAAACATTCATGGAAGTCTTTGAAAGAAGGGCATTTATTTCAGCTCTAAAATAGTAGTGAGGAACTCTAGATTCTAGTTCACACTACTTCTGGTTCACACTAATTATACAATCTCTGGTAAATTGAGTCAACTCATTGGTAAAATGAAGGTAATAATAATTGTCCAACCTCACAGAGCTGTCAAGAGGATCAAATGAGATAATATAGGTAAGAGTATTTTACATGAAAGTCTTCTTTAAATGTAATAGGTTAAGAAGAGGTGAGGATAGTTGAAAATTTCTAAAAAAGTGTTCAGAATGTATAAATCTAGTTTCATACCCATAACTAAAAAAAGTAGCCTATTTAAAAACAAACCGATACCAAACTTAAGTCTAGAGTATAGACTACTGAGGTTGTGCTGAGATCTTGTCTGTGGAACAAACACTGCACTCCTGCAAACACACCCCTGAGCCTGGGCTAACCCTGTAGGGCAGCGCTACTCTGCAGTGCCAGGACCAGGGAACTAGAGAAGGCAGAAGTCAGCACTCCGAAGCTTTAAAGGAACTTGACAGCTTAATTTTATGCCTTCTAAATCTAATTTGGGCTTGTATTTTCTATGCTTCTTTTAAATTGTACCTTTATTCTATTTAATAGAAGCATTGGTCTGTGACTGGCTGGAAATCTAAAACTAAACATAAAACTAAATGTGGTTCCTCACAACAGATAGTTTGAGAAACAGAATTAGAGAGCAGAGGAAGGGGAAAACAAAGTATCTGGCCCCTTTTATGAGTCATGTTAACATTTAAATGTATCTCCAGCAATCTCTGAACAGTAGCAATTACAGAGTGGGTGGGAGAGAATAAATCTGAATGACACATCAGTGAGATAATCGCAATTAATTTAAATATTTACCCAAATAATAAAGTCTGGATGTGACAACAAAGCTTGCCAGCATTTGAGTCAGAGCTGGATTTTAAAACTGGTAGGTCTCCCTTTGAAATTTTTTTTCAAAGAGCTATTGAAATATTAATATTGAGCAGTATTAACTATTGAAATATTAAAGTTCTCAATAAGTCAATGCTAAATTAACTTAAAGAACCCTCCAAGTTTGAGTTTCGAGCTGCAATTTTAGATGTAGTTTTGTCCTCTGCTGGAGGTTTCATAATTTCAATTATTCTCTTAAAAAATAATCTTCCGATTTTATTTAACTGATTCAATAGCCTCTTAGCAAAGGATTGCATCTCTGTGCTAATATGATTGATAGCTCTACTCTACTTGAAAGTTCAGCTCGATCTTGATTGCTTCTTTATTTTATTTATTTTTATTCTCAGGCAAGAGAATAACTCCATAATGGAAGAGATTATTTCTGTCTTTTTACTGCTCTGTTCCCAGCACTTAGCATACCTCCAGGAAGATAGCATGCTGATGAAAATAAAATAACTAAAATGACCAAGCATTTGGAAGCCGGTGTCTCCTTGAGGGGAGGAGCCAGGGCTCACTCATCTCTGTAAACGGGGGTGCAGCACTGTGCCAGAAACAGCAGGACAGTCAATAAACACTTGTTGAATAAAATAAACAAATGGATGAATGAACGAGAGCACTGGGCAACTGCCAAAACTTAAAAGAATACATATGCTTTTCACTCCCTGCTTAAGATATTTTAATATTTACTCTACATTTAATTATGAGCAGAAATTTTATTTTACTATTATATTTGTACCACACACCAGCAATCCTATTACAACCAACACAATGTGAATGGTAAGTAACGTTCAAACTAAAACGGAACAGGAAATCTAAGTGGCTGAGAAACTTTCCTGAGTTGCTCTTTTTAGAGGACATATATACAATTTCCTTCAAACAACCCTCCATTGAAACACACACACACACATACACACACATACACCATTCTCAGAAGGCTGCTGCTAGATGTTGTTTCTACAGCAAATGAAACAAAATATTCAGGGAAAATATTAAGTAAGTGTAACACTCTCTTGCTCTCCAATAACAAAAAAAATCCTCCCAAATTCATTTTCAGTAGAGATAAAGCTTTTTAACTTTTCAGAAAAATCTCAAGTCTATTCAATTAAAGGAGAATTTAGAACTAAACTACCCGATACCCAAATTCCAACAATCTCTTCTAATCTAGCAAAGCTGAATAACATGATACTTTATACCAGAAGTCATATTTCATTAACAAATGAAATGACTTCTAGTCTATACAAAATGTCTTTCCAAGATTTGGAGATAAACTAGTCTATAATTATCTTTACTATTATTCAAATTAGTAAACAAAGTCTGCCAAGCCCACTGAATAACATAATGTCTTCCCACCCTGTCCCCAAAAGCAAGGAGGAAATTTAATGAAACGATTCGGACAGAGAAATTAAGGTTATTATGAAATTTAATCCAAGAACTCTCCGGAGCCTAATGGCTTTATGATGGCACTTGATAAACAACTGTCAGTACCCTTAGCCTTCTCTTCCTGTAAGAGGGATTATCTAATAACAGGGCTTAGCCTCTGTACGCAGGCGTATAATTGCATCACCCCATTTCTTGATGGCTGCAGAGTGAAGTCAGGCTGCAGGATATCTGTGCCTCACCAAATCTGCACAGAAATTGGATGTGTATTAAATTTAATTTTTCATTTTGACCTTATATCTTAGTAGATATCAAATATCTACTAGGTAGCATTAGGGCAAGGTAATGGACTATTATCATGTAAAATGAAAAGAACACTTTTTGACTAAAGTAAGTAAAACACACAATTTCATATTTTGACAAATTTTTTTTCCAATGGAGGTATTAGGTTGGCACCAACTACCCTTACTCACAAACTCTGTCCCCGCTATGAGTAAGGGTCATATTTGTAAGAAAAGTGATCGCCAAACAAATCTACATGAAGACCAGGCCTACACACTTACATGCACGTTTCCCCCCTTAATGCCCTGGTTGGCTGAGCCAATGGCCCTGTATTCCTTATAATGGAATAATAATCTCACAGGAGATGGATGGTAGATTTGAAAATGAGGCAAAAAAAAAGAACCAGATTTTCTACAGATTAAATTTCATAAACTATATACAAATATATATTAAAAATAGTAAGGAAAAAACTGAATTACCAAAACATGAAACAATGTACTCTCACCTCACCAAACCTCACCACCAATAATACTCCGAAGAAGACCTCCATCGCAGACTTGGCAAACTGTGTGTCCTGACTACTGAAAATATGCTAGTAGGTGCTTTGTGTACAGTTACCTCGTGCAATCCTTTCACCACTGTAGTTTTGACAAATGAAGACTCAGAAAGGTGAAATGATTTGTCTAAGTCAATACCATCAATAAGAGGCAGAGCTGTGTTTCAAACACAGGCATCTTTGATGTCCCAAGCCTACACTTTCTCCAGTGTTGCCCTAGAATCTCTACAACTTAAGACCACATGCTATTCAAAACTCTCTATTTTAAGCACTTGGATTTTTTAATAAAACACTTAATTCATTTAGATTCTAATGATTTGAAACTGTTGACTATTTACATGGTTTAAGTCAATGTTTGTACTGTTTGTGAATGAAATGTTTGCTAAAGTAAATCTGGTTGAAAAAATATTAAAGCTGGGGGGGGTGTTAACATATCAGACCTTGCACAGAAATGACATATAGATATCATTCTTAGTAATATGAAAATTGGTTTCAAAGAACTGAATGCTAGCAAAAAATGCATTGTTGATATAGTCCAGCTCAATCCTAATTACTGGAAGAGTAGCATTTCATATGGTTCTATAATTCTAACATTTCATTAGCCCAATAGAAATTATCTTATTAATGAAAAAAGTAAAATGTTACTATATCACATCTCGGAAGAAGCCTTGAGATTGGCACCCTGTTGATGGCTAATCCTAACACTATTAGATTTTTCCATTATTATACGACCTTACTTCCTAGATTTTTCTTAATTTCAATTTCATAAAATTTTATCCTTCTCAATAATGGAGACTTGGGTGTGTTCTAATTGTAGGCCTTCATAAGGTCATCCAAATAAACAGATTCAGACACAGGCCTTTATTGTTTGGTTGGCTTATTTGCTTCTTGTTTTAAGTATAAGATTACTATATTTATAGTAAAGAAAAATACCAATATCACTACTGCTGGAACTCAATCCCAGCCCCTGGAACAACTTTATAATTTTTAAGAGCCCAAAAGAATTATCACAACATCCAAAGATTCCTTGAGCCTGACAAATCTGCATAACCAGAACTATTCAGGGTTACGGTCAGTAGTAGGCTCCTACCCAACTAAAGCTCCAATTCTTATTTTAGTCCAGTTCTCCTAGGACTCTAGTGCATTAAAGCAGAAAAGCAGAGATTTAGGGATGCTAATTCAGAACCTCTTGAGCAGACAGATTTGTTCCTTTAACAAGCTTTCTTTGTGTTCCTACCAATGTCCCTGGCCGATTTAGTTCATGAGATAAAAGTCATTGCAGTTGCCTATTCTAGGAGCTTAGACTCAGGCGGGCGTTTAAAGAAATCAGGCTATTGTGATATGGTTACAGAAAGTACTGGGTCCATGCGCCCAAACCACAAGCTGGCATTTGGCCAACACCAAGGCAGCCAGTGTATCCCTGAAATACAACCATGGGCTATATGCCAGGATGTGCCGTTAATGCCTCTGTATTTGAGAGGTGTTAAATAACATTTCGGAAAATATTGACCAATTGCAGGAGCTACAAGGAGTGCAAGTTAAAAAAAAAAATCCATAAAGCAAAAGCCAGCAAGGATGACAGGTTATTACGGGACACCATCAAAGCATTACACTCTCCTGCCAAGTGTCAGTAATTTGACTCAATCAGGCTTTAGATCCTGTATCTGGATTCGCGATTGGAACAGTCTTTTGAGGGTGTACATGGTGTACACATGGCAAACAAGCATTTCATTTTGCCTTAGGGCTCATCTGGTTCTGTCAATTCCTTTTCTGTTCTATGATTTCTTAAAATCTGGTGTTTTCTCAGGCCCTCAGGCCCCTGTGGACTCCATTTGATGGCAGTGAGATCTTGCCCTTTCTCCGGGAATACACTCTGTGTCCCAGGGGCACGCAAGCTACTGATAAGAGACCTGAAGCTCCAAGATCTTACAGAGTGATCTGGGCTAACCAGAAATTAATGACTTCTCTAAACAAAGCTTCTTAGTTATCAAAATCCAAATACTGAAATACCACCACAATGCACATTCTAAGAGTTTTTTGGTTTTGCTTTTTTTTTTACTTAGTCTGTCTTCTGCACCAAACTGTGCTGCTTAAAAGGAAATACTTAAACTTCTAAAAAAAAAACCATCAAAATTAAGGATACACTGTGTTGGGGACCAAATCAAGGCCCCACAAAAGTCATGTTTGAGTCCCAATATCTAGCCCTGTGGGTGTGAACCTATCTGTAAATAAGGACTTTGGAGATGTTACTAGTTAAGGAGCCTAAACTGCACATGGGTGGGCATTAATCCAATGTGGCTGAAGTCTTTACAAGCAAACAAAACTGGATACAGAAAGCGAAGACACAAGGAGCAGTCAGAAGCTGGAAGTCAATAAAATGCAGAAGAAAGGGACACATCACTGCACTACCCAATGACAGAAAAGCCAAGGAACCCCAGAAACTGACAGCCAGCCAGAAGATACTGACACAGGAGGAAGCAAACCTTCTAGCCTCTGAAACTATGAGCCTGTTGTTAAAACAACCCATTGTATGGTATTTGTTTCAGCAGGTAGAAAAATAAAAAGGTTTTGGTACCAGAAAATGGGGTGCTGCTATGACAAATGCCTAAAAATGTGGAAACAGCTTTGGAATTGGGTAATGGGGAGAGGCTGGAAGAACTGTGAGACATTTGCTAGAAAAAACTTAGATTGCTTTGAAAAAGACTGTTGGTAGAAATATGGACCTTAAAGGGACCTCCGATGAAGCCTTAGAAAGAAATGATGAGTGTATTATTGGAAACTGGAGGAAAGGTGATTCTTGCTGTAAAGTAGTAAAGGACTTGGAGGAATTGTGTTCTGATACTGGATGAAAGGAAGAACTTGAAAGCAAAGACTGAATATTTAGCTAAGGAGATTTCCAAACTAAACGGGAAAGGTACAGCCTGACTTCTTCCTTGCAGTTTAAAGTAAAACGAAGGAGTAAAGGGTAAGATAAGAATTAAACTATCAAGTTCAAAGCTTGAACTATCAAGCTCCCTGGGGAGGGATACCTAAAGACAACATTACCAGGAGCAGAAAAGCTGCACAGGAAAAGGGGAAAACTGAACTGTTGTAAGGCAGAGTGAACAGAAGACAGAGCTGTAGTGAGCCCTGGGCAGGGAAAGTATTCAGCAAATCATAGCCACTGGGGAAGAAAATGTGCGTGAAAACAAACAGAATAGCCCAGGACTCCCTGAGGCGGAAGAGAGGGAAGGAAATCTGGAGGTGAAACAGTCTCTCACACTAGCCTAATCCTAAAAGCTACACACTGCCCAGGCCGAGACAGGTACAGAAGAGCTGAGAAAATCTCAGGTTAAACAGGGGCTGCTAAAGGTTCTACATAAGCTGGCCATGTGGTGAAGAAAAACCTTAACACACAGCCAAACTACAACAAAACCCTAGCCAAGAGGGACAAAGCGACTTCCAGAGTTAGCACATCAAAAATCACCAAATGCCCAGACCTGAGCAAAAAATCACAAGCCAAACAAAGAAACAAGGTAAGACTCGATTAAGAGAACGCGGTAACACTGCAGAGAAAACGGACCCTGGAACAACTAACCAAAGAAGCACAAACAAATCTCCTAAATCAATTCAAGGAGCTAAACGAAAACATTAATAGAAATAAACTAAATATGGATATAGAACTAAAGGATATTAAGAAGACAATGTGTGAGTAAAAAGAATTAGTCTTAAAAGGAACATAATAGAACTTACAGGGATGGAAAACACAAAATGGAGATTTAAAATACAGTAAAGACATACAACAGACAATTTGACTAGGCAGAAGAGAGAATTGGTGAAGTTTCAGGCAGCATGATTGAAATCATACAGTCAGAGAAACAGATGGATTAAAAATTTCAAAAAGTGAGCAGAGACAGTGGGACCTCATGAAGCAACCTAACATAAGCATTACGAAAGCAAGGAGAAAGGTGTAGAAAGAATATGTGAGGAAACAATGGACCAAAATTTCCGAGCTTTTATGAAGGACATAAATGTACACGTCCAAGAAGCATATCATACTCCAAACACAGTAAAATCTAACGGGTATATGCAGGATGCATACTGATCAAAATGTTAAATGCCAAAGATAAAGAGAGAACTCTGAAAGCCTCAAGAGAAAACTGATCAGTCACATACAGGAGACCCTCAGTAAGATTAAATGTCAACTCATCAGAAACCATGGGGACAAGAAGGCAGCTTTTAATGACTTAAATGACACATTTAAGATCCTGGCAGAGAAAAACTGCTTCCTCAAAGTTCTTTATCCTGCAAAACTGCCCTTCCAAAATGAAGGCTGGTTTAAGACATTCACAGATAAACAAAAACCAAGAGCTTTTCACCAAAAGACCTACCGTACAAGCAATGCTAAAGGGACTTATTCAGGGTGAAACAGTAAGGCCAGGAGAGAGCAACTTGGAGCAGTATGAAGTAAAGATCTCCAGTAAAGGAATTACATGGGGAAAAGAAAACCCAATATCCTATAGCCTCAGTATAGAACTGTGTTCCTTATTTCCTATAATACTTAGAATGCAGTTGAATAAGAAATAATCATATTTCCTCGTAATGGACACACAAAGGTAATGTGTGACAAAAACAATACAAAGAAGGGAACTGGAGGGAAATAGAGGCAGAGACTTTACACACAAAGTTAAATTGTTATCTTTTCAAACTACTAGGTTATAGACTTAGGTAATTTAATACAAACCCCAGGGTATCCACAAAGAAAGCATTTAAAACATATACAGAAAGGGAAATAAAAAGGGATCAATCGGATGACCTGGTAATCTCACCTCTAGGTACATACCCCAAAGAACTGAAAGCAGGGACTAGAATAGACATTTTTTAAATTTTGATAATCGAAACATTTTTAATTGACACTTCACAACAGTTATTTAAAACATAGTACAATTACAATTAGTTTTGTTTTAGTGTAAGATGACCCACTTAGTAATGTTCTAAAAATATTTCATTTCTGTGTACCAGGCTCATAAAGAATATCTTACAAGAACAAGCATCGTGAAAATTTTTAAAGAGATTATTGTGTGAGTGTATGTATGAAAGTTGTAATTTTTTAAATTTAAGCATCTTGTGGTATATAAAGCACAAACAAGGAAAGATGAGATTTACTTTCTTAACACTATTACTTGGTTATATATCAAATATTTATTAATATATATCAAATCTATAAGAACCACAGTTTAATATACTTCTGTTGGTTACTTTTTCACTTTAAAGACAAGCTAAAAATTAAAACCTCTGAACTTATCATTTTCAACTTGAAAGAATCAAAGAATAGTTGTAATTTAAAACCGTATCAACGAAGCAAATGTTCTCATGAGTATTAATGGATGACACTGAAACAGGATAAAGTATAAACATCTCATATTATTCTTAATTTGAAGTTGCCGGTGAAATCAATTTCAAGTATTTATCCTGGAAGATGCTACTACGAAGGCTGCACATTCAAATACTGATAATAACTATTTAAAATTAAATATAGAATTCCTAGAAAATGGGTTTAATTGGAACCTGCAGGCAGATTTATAATATTCATTTGCAATGATTTTTTAAAGACTTAGAAGGTCATTGCTTTAATATAAATTAGCTTTAAAATCATCTCCCTTTAGTGTTTTCAATCATCACATGGCCATAAACCAAACAACCAAATAATTTCAAACAACCAGTGATAATATTTAAGCCAAAATTCTCATGTGTCAGTATTTTTACTGCTGTGTACATGAAATTATAGTAGAAAGACAACTTTAAACAAGATGCTATTCACTATTTTCATTAACAGCCCAACTGTATTACAGTAAACCAAGTTTACACTCAACCATCAATTGTGGTTCTCCATTACTTCACTTTGTGATGGATCACTAAGAATATCTTCAAATCCGATAGTCTCATTATTACCCCTCAAAACATCCAGTGAAAAGTTTGAGTCGGAACAAATGTAAGCCGCTGAGCCTGGAATTCACTGCCTTGAATTCCATTTGTAATTTTAGCAGAGCAAACAGACCCTGGATGGTTCACAGTGTGGAAAAATTCATTTTATCTTGGTTGAGCTGGAAATTCTTTTCCGATAATTCAAGAGGATGACCGGGCAAAAGTTCATTTTCCACACAATGAAATCCTTTCCAAAGGCGATCTTGACTTCCAAAGGGGCCACTTGCTGAAAGCTCCCTAACTGGAATATTGTCCTTCAGCCGAGCTCCAGGACCCCTGGCATTCACCTTCAGCCCTCTGGCCACACTGCCTCTCTAGCACAGGCATTTGCACTGACATTCATAGAGGCCTTATTCACAATTGGCGAAGGGTGGAAGCAACACAAGTGTGGATCAACAGATTAATGTATAAACAAAATGTTGTATATACGTGCAATAGAACATTCGTTATTCAGCCGTAAAGAGAAATGAAGTTCTGATGCATGCTATAACACAGGTGAACTCTGAAGATACAATGTTGAGTGAAATAAGCGAGACACAAAGGGACAAATACTGTATGATCTCACTTATGTGAAATAAGCAGAATAAGCATATTCATGAAGCCAGAAATCAGAACAGAGATTACCAGGGGCCAAGTGGGGGAAGGGAATGGGGAATTAAGGTCTAATTGGTACGGGGTTTCTGTTGGGGGTGAGGAAGGCAGACGTTGGAATATGTACTTAGCATCACTGAAAAGGGAAGTTTTTAGATGTGTATAAGTCACACACAGGGAGAAACCCTTAGAACTGCACAACACAGTGTACACAGTATGCTGAGGTTAACAGCATTAAGCATAATATTTTAAAAAATGTACCACACTAATGCAAAATTTTCGTAATAGGAGAACGAATATATGGGAACCCTGAACTTCCAGTAGAATGCCTCTGAAAACCTGCAGCTGTTCTAATAAAAAATAAATTAAAAAAATAAAACAAAAAACTATTAAGCACAAAGGAACTGACAATTGATGATTTATAAAATTCTCAGCCTACCTAGATGGTGTGCTCCGAGGGTAAGGCTTCAGAAGCAGCCCTATCAGGGACCTGCCCGGGCTTTGAAGAAACGAGCCCCCAGAGAACGGGGCTCTATCCAAGGGTTTAGCTGAATAGCCCTTTTCTAAAGAGATCACAGTAGAGATGACTCATGCATCCACTCAGCCGTTTCGGAGGAAGTCAAGAACAGAAATGCAGCTATCCGGAAGAATCTGTAGAACGTCCTTCTGTTTGAGGCGCTGGACCCTGTGAGCTATATGCAAAGCCAAAAAGGTTTTTGCCAAATTGTATGAACAGAAGAATGCCAGCCTGTATTGAAAGGGACAGAAAAGGAATGGACTGAAGGAAGAATAACTTCAAGGACAGAACCAGGGAAGCAAAGGTCTGGACCAAAAAGCTCTCCTTGGCCCAAGAGAGTGGGCCCACCTGTGTGTGCAAAGTGGAGGTCTGCCCCTATGCGTGGAGGGGCAGGTAAAGCGCTGCACCCCAGTGCTCAGAGGGGGCGGGGGGGGCACTGTGCAAGCACTTGGGTGGGGTGGGGCTGTGGGTCTAGCAGGCCCAGACAAAACCTCCACTGAACTCTCAGAACATAACACCAATGGAATTTTCCCTGGTGGGGTGCAGACTTGTTTGGGACCTGCATTCCCTGCTTTCCTTCTAATTTCTTCCTTCTGGAATAGGAATGCTTATCCTATGCCTGTCCTTCCACTGTATATTAGAAGCAGATAACTTGTGTCTAGGCTTCACAGGTCCATCAGACAGAGTTTTGTCCTAGCATGGGCCAAACCCATGACTGATGAGATTTTGTACGCTTAGCATTGTTCTAAAATGGCTTAAGGCTTTTGGGATGCATTGATGGAATGAATGTATTTTGTGTGTGGGGAGAACACGTCCTTTGTGGGGTCCGGAGGGCAGGCTGTTGAGGACTGAATTAATCCCCCATAAAAGGCCTGTACAGGTCCTGACAATCCCTGGACCTGTGAATGAACCCATCTGTAAACAGGACTTTGAAGATGTTATTAAAGGGTGCCCAAACTGCGTGGGGAGGGGGGGGCCATAATCCAACGTGGCTGAATTCTTCACAAGCAAAGGGAATTGAATATAGAAAGAGAAAGCCTAGGGAGCAGCCAGAAGCTGCAAGTCAATAGAACCCGGAAAAGAGAGAAGACGCAGTCATGTGCAAAGCCAAGTGGCTGTGTGCAGAAAAGTCAAGGAACCCCACTGGCGGCCAGTCAGAAGATACTGACCGCAGCGGGAAGCAAGCCTTCTAGCCTCTGAAACCATGAGCCACTAAGTTCCTGTTGTTAAGCCAATCCATTGTATGGTATATGTTTTAGCAGGAAATTAATCACACCTCTTAATGATCACACTTCTAGTTATGTCTAACAAAAAGAAATAAATAACTTTGTGCCATTTGTTCTTTCCAGAGGCATTCTGTTCTTTGCAAACCAGAAACTGAAATTTACCAAATTTGCTTGGAGCAATAGAAAAGCCCCTAGATTAACTTTACAGAGTAAAGATACAACATTAATACATTACAGGGGTCAACATTTCAAAAAGGTACAGTGGAAAAATTCATTTAAGAGTATCTGAGGGCCCTCAGTCTAAAATTAAAAGTTCTATAAGAATTATAAGGAATTATTTTCAGTAATAATAGGAAAAGATGTCCACGTAACTCACTCGAGGGGAAAATGAGGAGTTTTAAAACTAAAGTTGGCAAAAACTATAATGACCTGTGAACAGCTAGATTTGATGTGCTGTATGCATGTCCGTGTTTTAAATTATCTGAACAGTTAGTTGCATTTTTTGTAATTTAATCTTTAATAAGACCAAATTTTATTACAAATGTTTTTGTTTGCAGACCTTCAAATATCACCAAGAAATAATCACTATATAGTTTACAAATTATAGTTTTCAGGATATGTACAAACAGGCTCCTTTATTTGATTGCAAAGTACTGCACATAATAAAAATATTGATCTGGGACTCTTTTAAGAAAATTCAAAATTACTTCTATTTGTCCATCACAGCTCACATGAAATTAGAGACTACTGTCTCATTGCCTAGCCAGTTCTACAAATATTGGCACAGAAATAATAATGTGTTTTTTTGCCAGCTTCCAGCCTAGTCTCCTTAACCTTCTCTAACGTCAACTGCTTATGCTTAACACCTTCTGAATGAAGTAGCTTCCAACAAACTCTCAGGTTTGTGGGGAGCAGCTCCTCCCTGGGGAACCTGACTAGCACACAGAGCTGAGGATCAGGTTATCAATTTTCATTCAACAACAAAAACATCATCCAGCATTAAAAAAATATACTAGATAAGAAGAGAATTGAAAAAGAGAAATCATGTTTTCTCTTTCTTGAAAACTAAGACAACATCAGAGCAGGCCAAATAAGAAGCCTTTTGTTCATTATTTGTTCAACTTAAAATTACTAATAAAAATGTACATTTTTTCCTTCAAAATTTTAATATATTAGAAGTCAATTAATAGTAACTAGCACTTCCCAGTGTATTATATACACAACTATTTCCACTTGTCCAAAGTGGACATTTTTTCTGAAGTGTTCAGGTATGTTAAATTAGAAAAACAGAATGTGGTCTCGAGTTTTAGTATTTTCCATTAAGGGTATTTTTAAAATTTATAGCGATCTGAAGTCATTTCGACAAAATAATCATTCTTCTTCTACCTATTACTCCGTAGTAGAAACACCGAAGGAAATAACTGGAAGAACTTTGGAACACGGAAAGCCATGCCACCACTGTCTTTATTTTATTGCGCTGGTAAGTTAAATAGATCTCAAAAATATTTTTAACTGTTTTGTTACAGCACATCACCACACCTCAGCACTATGTTACCTTCTACAAAAGAAGCTCATCACAGCTGATGAAAAAGAAGAGTCTGCGAAGTGAGCCTGAAGAGGCCGAGCCAGGCCTGGAGGCAGTCCCCAGCTGACCCGGGGACAAGCCCTTCAGCTTTCTGGGTGTCAAGCTGCTCTTTTCATTTGTGTAAAAGAGTTTGTCTAGATAATCTAAACTCAAGCCTCTTTTATTTAGGAGTTATCCAGCCATCCTGATAACCGTTAAAAATCTGTTTAAACAGTCTAGCCCCTTAAAACGCTTTTTAATAAAAAATGTTTAGTAGTTATTTGACTATGGATACTGTTATTTTATTTAATAGACCTTGTTAATTAATTGCAACTTTTGTAGACTTAAACAGATCTTTCAGTAAGCAAGGACATGGATTAATTTTAGAACAACGAAAATACTTAAGTGCTAAACTCACTTGCCTTGAAGACAGCTATTGGATAATCTTTAAGTTTAGTCACTTCAGACAAAGAGTGCTAGAAAGTAAACACTTTCTCCATACCTTCTATTTGTCTGAGATAATCTTTGTCTTACCTCTGGATGACCTTTCTGAGATTTATTACCTTCCAGTGTAGCTTGTGTGCTGCCTTTGTCAGCTCTAAGTGAAAGGGAGAAGGAAGGTACTGTTTCATCCTATCAAGAACTCCCAGAAAATATGCAGCCGTCGGCCACACTGCCAACCGACATCAGGAAGTTTTATTAAAAAGATGCAAAATTTTAACCTGAAAACTCAGTTGCGTGGCTCTTCACACTTTGAAAACTGATACTGAAGAACATTTATATTAGGTCCTGATGGTCAGAGGTACATTAATTACATCGTCACCAGTTGCTATCTTGATATAGATCGTTAAAGGAGGTTTCAAAAAAGGATTAAGTCACAAGCTAGGGTGGGGGTGTGTAAAATGCGCATCACAGTGACATTTCAGTTCACAAGAACGTTCAGGCAGTGTGTGTAGCGCATGCACGCGCACACACACACACACACACACACACACACAAGCCCGGGCATGGTATTCCATGTTTCCTGATAAACGAAAGATTACCTGGAAATCCCTTTGCTGCCACCCCTTGTTATTAAGAATCTGGGTCCAATATTAGTCTATTTTCTTATACAATATGGTAGAAATAGTGAGAAAAGCGGCAGAGCAGAGAGGATGTCAGACTTGTCAGCAAGAGACTCAGGTCTGCATCTTCATTTTCTGTGTAATTGTAGGAAAGTTGCTGGACCACTCTGATGAGTTTTCTTAGGGGTGAAATAAAAAAAAAAAAACGTTCCCAAAACACACATGCCTGGGCTCATCCCAGGGACGATTATCTCAGCACCTCTAGTGAGGGGTACAGACAGGGACACATATTTAGAAAAAGCTCCCAGATAGTTCTGTGTGTGCATCCTGAGTTGAGACTGTTAGAAATGGTTATATTCCATACAGGAACAAAGGAAGACGATCCCAGAACTGGAAGGCTGCGTGGTCTAACAGGGCATCCACTAGGCCCAGGGCAGTGGGACGCTTGCAACGTGGCTACCAGATTCACATGTGCTCTAAGTGCAAAATTTACAAATAAAGATTTTTAAATAAAAAGGAATGTAAAGTATCTCAATGTTTTTATATTGACCATGATGATATGTTGAATACACTGGTTAGATCAAAAAAAGTCAAAATTAATATTACCTGTTTTTATTAAATTTCAAAATGTAGCTACTAGAAAATTTAAAAGTACATTATCTGGCTCACATTATAGTTCTCTCTTTAAACTGGACAGCCCTGGAATGGGGCTTCAACAGTACATCTTCTACAGAAAACATTTAATTTTAACATTTTAATTTTTTGTTGAAGAGAAACAGGTGCAAAGGGAGCCAGATTTCATTTAGTTCTAAGTAGGCTTATGAAAGAGGCCGTGAAGGTGAGTTTCCAGTGCCTGAAATTCCATCTACCTCAAGCAGAGGCGTCGTGCCCACAGAGGCTCCATTCCATGGCACTGGTTTCTTGGCACCCATCCTGGCAGGAAACAAGCACTTACTCTTCTGGCTGCGGCAGGTTTATGCTGCAATGCTAGTGTGTGAGTTTAATTAAATAAGCACTCATTGAACTGCTAGATGCCCAGCTCTGCCTGAGCATGGAGGCACCTGAGGTTAGAAGCTTTCTGTGCTGACAGGCTGGGAAGGGGTGGGAAAGATAAAATCTGACAAAATGGCCTCAAGGCCATGTGGAAATTCCTGAGGAAGGCTGGGTCAGACTGCCAGAGGCAGGGAGAAGGGCGAGGGGGACTGAGGAGGCACTGCAGGTGTGTGTGTGGGGGTCTTCCTTTCGGCTCCAAAGAAGCAACGTGAATGTCCATGTAGGATGTACATTCAGAGACGACGAGAGCTATTGGCATGTGTTGCATTTTTCAGTCCTACCCCTGGGAGCAAGTGAGAACAAAACTTGAGCGGGGCAGAGAAATAGTGTAACAGAGAAGCTCTACTTCGTCTGCTCAGCTGGAAAAAAAAATACTCAAGTCGAGCTAAGAGAAAGACAGACTCACTGCAGCTTCATTCACACATGAATACCAAAGTAAACTTCTCCTGTTGCTGAATATGAGAGAACACAAGAGCAGCGCAGAATATTTTCAAAACAAGGAGAAATGCTTTAGATATAAAATGAATTCTTAACTCACAATAATTATGTTTGACACTACTGTAGATAAGCGCCAGATTCTGAACAAAGTTCATCCATACAAACGTATGTAAGACTTTAGTACTTAACGAAAGGTGGCACTTAATAAATGATATTGGGGCAACTGGTTAATCATCTGGACAGAAAGATTGCCGAACTATTCTACTTACCAATATAAATTCTGGAAATTAATAAAGATTCAAATGTAAGGAGGAATTCATAAAAGTACTAATAGAAAACATAATCTTAAAATTGGAGAATGACTTTCTAAACATGACACCAAAAGTGGAAGCCAAAAAGGAACACCAGTAGATTTCGTTACATAAAAATTTTAAAAATTCTATACCTCCAAAGTGTCCATCAGGTTCAGTTCAAGGTGGCAGGCTAAGCACGCTCACCTTCTGAGAACCCACTAAAACACAAAGGCAATGGTCTAAGGAGGGACATGCGTAACAGGGAAGAGAAAGGCAGAGGGCAGCAGGGAGTCTCCGGGGAAGCGAGGAAGCAGTTGGGTGGGCTGGAGCCAAACCAGGCTGAGTGCTGCAGTGGAGAAGGCATATTAAAATGCAAGACCAGGGAGCAGAGAGGCCTTAGGGAGTGCAATCTGCAGGTGTGCTGGGGAGGACAGAGCAAGGGAGTTTAAAAGCAGCGGATTAATTTAAATTACGTGTGAGACACTTGCAGTGACTAGCACCCTACCTCATCTTTCCCATTTAGAGCAGACATCTTACCCCCAGGCAAAACACAGGACAGCCAGTCTCTGAAGAAATTCAACAAAACTAAAGCTGAAGAAGAAAGCTAAAGCTAAGGCTTCTAGCAAAGGTGTTGTGGGAGGGAGGTAAAGGTGAGGGTGTCTCCACTCACTTCCCACTCCCAAGCAGAGCCTGGCCACCCAGCCCTGCCTCCTGCTCTCCACAGGAGAAGATCTAGCCAGAAAACAGACGTGGCACACAGAGGCTGAGAAAGCCCACAAAACAGTTTAGCTGTTTTAAATATAAGATGTCACAAAAGGATTGCCAGGCATATTGAAAAAACAAGAATGAGAGGAAAAATAAAAAACAAAATAAATAATCAGAAAATGAATCCTAGAAGAAATAGGGACAGTTTGGTCAACAGGGAAAACAAACAAGCAAAAACTGAAAAAATATACTCAGTGATTTCAGAACTACTGCATCGATAAAATATAAATTAACGAATAAAACCATCCGCACCTGGAGTTTTCTTTCTGGGAAGGTCTTTGATAAATTCATGGTCTAAGAATAAGATTCTGTGAAAGAGAAAACAAAAATTATCTTTCCCAAAGTAACATGAGGGTCAAGGGCACATTCCAGAGTACAGAGTAAAAAATATATAGAAAATATGAGGGAGGTAAAAAAGAGAACAGTCACAAAAGGCCAAAACAGGAGGTTCAACAGCCAATTAACAGAGGACTCAAAAAAAGGGCAGGAAGAAAAGAGAAGAGGGGAACTGACGAAGGAATAAAAAAAGCAAAGTGGACATATGCTATTACACTGAAAGAGCTCACTGCATGCCTGGGACAGAGACTGGAAAAAAAGACCAAATGCTATCACACTGCCCTAAAAATATCAGAACACTAAGGGAAAAGAGATGATATTGAAAACAAGGTCTGGCACGTGGGAAAAGATAAGCCGGCGAACACCCTCCTGAGTGGCTGAGAGCCAGCAGAGGACAGGCCACCTGGGGGCCAATACTCCAAGCAGGACACAGGATCACTCAGTGTGGACAAGGCACAGACGTGCTGGGCCCAGAGCAGAAGCAACCTTATCAGTCTTGACAGCATCAAAGGAAAAATGTGGAGGGAATGTGGGAAAGGGGAGGCGGCTGGCAGAAGGGGAAATGGTGCGGAGATTCTCATCGTCTCAAGTGGGGTGTCCAGAGGCTGCTGAGTGGTAAGGGAGAAAACACTGAGGAGTAGGGGCATAACTGCAAGTCATAAAGGTAAATGCGATGAATTAAAAAAATCTAAATGTTAGTATGATGAGAGGTGAAAGAAAGGGGTAAGTCAGATTAACACCTTTTCTCGCAAGGAGTAAATGGAAATCTTCCAATGTTAAAGCCAAAATAGGAAGAACTGCATATTTCTAATGCTGTTACGTACAAAACAGAGAAACAACATAGACTGCAGTTTTTCATTTTTAGCTCTAAAATTCTTAAATCTCCACCCCCAAACCTCTTAACAGGAAAAATAAAGATACTTACAGAAAAAATAGGGGAAAACATACATAGGCAATTTACAAAAACAGTAACATTCAAATGACCAGTAACAGCAAATAAATAAGATGTTCAGCTTCACCTCTAATTTAAAAACACAAATACAAAACAATGGGATTCTTTTCTTCACCTACAAAATTGACAAAAAAGAATTGAAATGATAATATCCAGTGTTGGTGAGGTTTTCAGTTAATGGTGAGAGTAAACAACCTTTCTGAAAGGCAAGTGATTTAAAATTATATCCTGTATACCTCAGACCAAACAATTAAAATTCTAGAAATGTAGAAACATCCTAAGAAAATCATGAGGCTTTGGCTCAGGGGGGGAAGCAACTTCATTACTCCACTTAAGCAGATACATGACTTAAAAAAAGAAAAAAGCAACCAAAAAGAATGAAGAAATGCAGGATGTAAAATGTGCACAAATAATTAGCTACATTAACTTTAACACAAAACTGTTGGAAACAACCTAAATAGAGAATTGGCTTAATAACTTCTCCAGCACATGCTAGGTATTTCAACAAAATGGTAACTTTCATGAAGAAATACCAGGCAGGGTGCACGCAAGGACCGAATTGCGTGGTCACAGAAATGCAGAAGATGGCCAAGAAAGAAGAGATGATTGTGAGCTGGGGTGAGCAGGTCAGGGGGGCTTCTAGAGGAAGTAGGATGTGAATCATATTTTGACAGCCAGACAGGGACTGAAGAGCCCAAAAGGTGCAGAGAGCTATCCAAGAAAAGGCAACAGCAGGCCAAAGGCCGGAGGTCGGAGCCAGCCCCTTTTGCAGTGACCTCTCGGGATCCATGGCCACTGCACAGGTGTGCAAGGACCCACGACGCAGGCCCTGCCTCCCTCTTGTGCCTGCCACACTCAGGAAGAAGCAGTGGGCGTTGTCTCTGCCTCCTGTGATGTGTGCACAAGGCCTGATGCACAGCGATCTGCTCATCTCTTTCAGAGGAGCCGCTCGGCAGCAGCTGGGGTCAGAGGAACCCTCTCTGGGAACACGCCACACGCCCAGCGCTGGCCATGAACCAGGAAAGCACGCCACACTCTGCCTGCTTCTTCGTTTTCAGAAACAGAAGTGTTACCCTTTGGCAAAACAATATATACATTATACAATATCAACAATACTAAGAAATAGCAATAAAAATCAGAAGGAAGAAAAATCAATGAATATTATGAACTTTCTAGATCACCGCAGTTGCCTTAAGCAAAACCAGACTTCCTGATAAATAATTCATAAAGACAGAATCTGCTGTTTTCTTTTGGATAAAGAGTTTCCTCTCTTCAGAAGTGTAAGACCAGGCATCCAATTGTCACTTTTCTCAAAACTTCAAAACCCGCCGAGAGTCACGGGGGGTCTGGTCCCTCTGCCTTCCCGCTAAGGGGAGGGGACACAGCGGATCCTAAGCGGGGCTGGTAGAGATGTCTGCGCTTCTGAGCCTCACGGCCGCCCTATCCAGGCCCTCAACCAGGACACCGCGCGTCTCACTCAGCAGCGCCCAGAAAAAGGCGTTTCCTAAGGTGTCATCTCTGTCATCGCCTGCGGGTCCTCTGCTCTGGACAGGAGCTGGCATTGCTATTAACGCTGAACTGAATCCTACAAACTGAAATGACTTACTGGCTTGGGTTCATAGAGGCATAACATATAACCCAGTTCTCTTTGCTCAAAAATAGATTGTATTCTACTGATACAAATAACTGTGAACCCTTTCAAAACACTTAATTTCTTTTCTTCATTTTTATCTTGATTCCACCAGGCAGCAAGGTGCATTAGGAACACTGGGTACTTTAACATTAATCAGATTTGAGTTATGTATTAAAATCTGCTTCTTCCCTTTCCTACCGATGTGACTTCATCCAGGTTTGTAATTATTTACTTCAATAACCTAGTAACCCCATCCTATAATGAAAATAATATGAGGTGGCCTATCTAAAAACATAGAGTAAAAATACAATCTTTTTTTTAAATGAAGAGAAAAAATGAAGGAAAATAATCAGGAAAAGAAAGGTAAGCAGAAAATTCATTGTAAAATGTGTAACAGTTGCTTAAAGTAGGTAAAAAGGAAATTGGCTCTGAACTTCACAAAAGTTAAAACAAAGACAAAAGCAATCATTTACAAAACCATTAGGCAATATATTGACTTTCAACAAGTTTGTGTCGGATAACATCACTGATTTTGAAAGTTTGTAGCAAGAATTGAATACTTCTACTTAAAAACCTAGCTAGCACTAAGTAGCTGTTCCATAAATGTTCTTTCTTTCTTTTCTTAGGCTTTTCTGTGACACATATCTTTATTTTCAGCTGAGATTCAAAAGTCATATTTGAGAAATGCTACTATATCCTTTTCTCATTCAGAATATTATTTTTGTTTCACTTAAATAAAAAGCAATGTACAATATACCCTACAATAAAAAATTTCAGGATTACAGAAATCAGAAATAACTATATCCTATAAAATATATGTGCTGCAAAATTCTTTATGAAAATACATTTATTTCCCACTCTTTAGCATATCCTATGGAACAGACAGGCATAAAGTTAAATTAAAAAAAAATGAATAAAATTGCTATCAGCAAGCTGTAGAAAATAAGTACTATTCAAATAACTATGGTCTTTCACATGGAATCCTAAAATATGTAGGAGGCTGTCAGCGCGCTATTAGTGTGCTAATTAGGATTCTCCGGAATAAGATGGTAAATCAAGTGAGATACTCATTTTTTCTTCTCTTAAAGAGTAGCAATCTATAGATTTTGGAAAGTGTTTCCAAGAACAAAGTGGTTTAGAAAATGGTAGCAAGCATATACAGATAGAATAAAATTAGATTAATATGAATAGCTTTCTAGGTGCCCTAAATAATCCAGGGGAAATTTGGTTTTTTGATGAGAAGATTTGACATTTTCATTCTCTTGGCATAAAATTGTCATGTTTGAAAAAGTGAGTAATTTTCAATGGAATGTAATTAGATTAATCCCAAAAAGGGTTGCTACAGAAGTTAGATATATAATTTGTTAGCTAAATGTCTTCTCCCCTGTACAAACAGAATTTTAATAATTTCTTTAGCTTTATAAAAATCTTGTATTTATCTAAAATGGTTAGGGAATGCATTCTTCAGGTTAAGTGAATGTTTGTGGCAACTGAGACTTTGCTATTCTATACATAGACAGCCAATCTTCTAAGAATTAGAAATCAATGGAGAG
The DNA here is from genome assembly GCA_004026745.1 of Myrmecophaga tridactyla. Classification (NCBI taxonomy): domain Eukaryota; kingdom Metazoa; phylum Chordata; class Mammalia; order Pilosa; family Myrmecophagidae; genus Myrmecophaga; species Myrmecophaga tridactyla. Next base: position 73,379 of record PVIY010001401.1, on the reverse strand, counting down.
CTAAAACCACTCCAGATAAAATTTAACTTTTGTTGATTCAGAAGGAACATGGCAAATCTTTAGTGCCTTAGGGTCACTGTTCGGATAATCCATTATTATCACAGAACTGTCATCTCAGCTAACTAATCCTTCCGGCAAGTGCCTGCCGCGTGGCAGGTTCCGATTTGCTCCGTCCTGCCCCCACCCTGTTACCTGCCCTTGCCCACAAGAACAGAAGACAAGCAGGTTGATAAAACGCCTCAAGAAAACTACTGTTGTGGCTGTCGTTAGACAAAGTTAACTCGGTCAGGAAACAATCGTAATCGTAATCTCTTCTTTGGGGGGTGCGTGGTGGATGACGGGGCGACGGCGCTCTGGGGCAGGGCCTGGGTCCCTTAGAGGGGCTGAGGGACAGGTGTCCCGGCACCTGGGCTGAGCGACGGCTCCCGGTGGCCGCGAGGACGACGACATCGTCATCATCACGGCAGCATCTGCTTCAGCAGTACTATTCATGGCTCTGCTGACACAGACGGTGTTTGGTCACAGAGGGAAAATAACGTGCTCAAAGCCAGAAAGCAGCACATCTGGGATTTTAACTTAGTCTGGTCTAGCCTCACCCCCAACCTGCTCCCCCATCCTATGATTGTCACCGAGCTCCCTAAGCGCTGAGGCTCTCTCCTCTCAACTGCTCCACTCTTTAAACATAACTGTCTCCACCACGTCCATAGCACACGGTACCTAGCACACGGATGCTCAATAAGATTTTATTACTTGTTATATCAAAAAGATATTTTTTGATTTAATAAATACTTCATACATCTGCTCTCTGCCCTTATTAGAAGCACTTTCCTCCAAGCGCGCTCCAAAAGGCCTGAATTCCTTTGCTGTTCTCTCTGCCTAGAAAGCTCTACCCTCTGTAATTTTAACAAGGCCATACTAAACAGAACTGTCATCTCAGCTAACTAATCCTTCCAGCAAGTGCCTGCCGCGTGGCAGGTTCCGATTTGCTCCGTCCTGCCCCCACCCTGTTACCTGCCCTTGCCCTGAAAAGGATTTTCTTTTCCGTATAAGTTTGTGAGACTTTGGGTTAGAGAAAGCAAAACAAATTTAAGTCCTTTCAGACTTTTGAATCTCTAACAGGTGGAAGTAAGACACAGCTTTTGCCATATTTTTTTGCATTTTTAATGGAGCACCTCGCAAGAGTACACATTTGGAAGAGCCACACAGAGATGTACTTAATATGTAAGAGACTCCGTGTACATTGCTATAAGAAGTTCCCTTCTCCCTAATCTTTTCTTCACCAAACAAACAGGCTCAGTAAGACGAGGTAAAGCCAGCTAGCAGCAGTGTTATAAAGATGACTCATTGCTATAAAGTTGACTGTTCGACTAACTTAATCAAATGCCTCCCACTGCCCCTTTCCCTAAATAAACCAAGTAAAAATCCCCTCCACTTTTTCATGTCTCTCTCTAAGTCTGAAAACGCATATCAAACCAAAGAAAGGAGTGCTTTTACTTGACGTATTTTTCTCAAGGGAGAGAATAATAACAGCCAAATGCAAGAAAGAGTATTCTAGTCACAACTGACAGCGCTGGACTGGACATGCCATTTCTTTTCATTGTATCATTTTCCACAGTTATGAAGCAATGGAAACTCTGGTTTTAAAATTAGGGTTTCTGCTCCTGGAGGCCACTTTCCCTGCTCACATGCAGAGCGCCGGCTTCTCATGCAGCCCCTCCTGGCTGGCCAGGGGAACAAGCGAGTGTGGTATGCACCTACAGCTGCCAGACGCATATGGGCTGGGGAGGTGGCGAATTACAATGCGGACACCATGCAGTAAGCAGCATCTAATCCTCACAGCAGCCCTGTGAGGGAGTGCATTATCCATTTCATAGAGAAGGAAAACGAGGCTATAAAAGACTAAGTAGTATGCTCCAATCCACCAGGTACTAAGCAGGTGGCTCAGGACTCAAACTTGGAGCTTTGTGGCTCCGAAGTCCATCTCTGTCCCACCACTGCACATTCCTCCTCTTCATCCCCTCGCGTCTCTCCAGCTGGACATCCCTGGGCCTGGGCTTTGGAATGACCTAAGTGAGGTGTGGTTATCCAAAATGAAGCAGAAACAGACTACCGAACACGTGCCCTGTGCCCACGTGAGTTTGCATTCCTACTTGTACAGTCCCCGTAAACTAAGTATGGCATAAGAGACTTCTGTTATATGGAATCTAAGCATCAAAACAAAATGAGAACATCTCTGATGATTAGTGGTACAACCATTTTTCATTCCTGGACCACATAAGGTTTGATAAAGAAAAGATACGTTTTTTTCTCATTGATGAATTATTAAGGTTGATAAGGACACGAATTACTTTTATCATAAAAGTCTGGTCCAGGGTTTATAAAAGCCATCCTCATTCTTTCTTTTCCCTCATGTACGTGGAATTTCCTTACTATTCTAAGAGAACATGTTATAATAGGCTCCAGATGCTACCATCTTAATGGAATATAAATGCTTAGGTTACAGAAATCCTACATGGCAGCACTAGTTTAAGACAGGTACATAACTTCAGAGATAAGCGTCGGAAACTTTCCAGAGCTCATGAAAGGAAGGCATTCATGGAATTAGAGCCTTGCTACCCACACCCTGATAACCCCAAACAATGTAGTTTCTTCTATTTCTCTCAAAAAAAAAAACTATAATTTTCACTTTCTCTGAAACACATGTCCCTCTCAAATGCGCTGATGGATGTCTGGTCAAAGAATCTAACTTCAATATATACCAACCTGCTATTTAAGCAATAGGAATGAATGAAGAAAATGTTCAGGAAGCAAACCACAATTCAAACCTGGAAGGGGCTGAGGTTAGGCCATGATTACATTACTGCACCATAATAAACAAACTAATCTGCTTTCCTGACAACCAAATAACAATAATCTCCACATTAGCAAACAATACTTTCTTATCCTTGCCCCAAATTCCAAGTTCTTTTTAGCAGGTCTTAGAGAACACATAAAATGCTTTCATTTTAAATAATTTAAATACATTCCAATTTAAGACAACCTCCATTATTAAAATATGAACTAGGAAACAGTAACATAATTTACATTGTCTGAGAGTTAAATTCTTTGCAAATTAATTAAGGAAATAACCAATAACTGCATGCGTTTCATCTCCATCTGAAAGCAAGGAAAGTAAGTGGTTGGGATTATTAATCATTTCCATATTTGCTTGAAGGCAGCTATTCTTTTGACTGTATATAAATAAGAGGAACATATCAGTTTTAGTGTTTAAATTAAAATTTCTCAATAGATGACACATGGTGATGTGCAGTCTCTTTTCTTCTGATTATCTCACATGATATTTTTGGAAGCTTCTTTGGATTCTATGTCAAATCTAGTGTTTTGATGTCTGAGAGCCTACACATGTGTGTAAACCAAGCTTGTGTCCTTTTACTTATCTCATTCAAGTTGTCAAGTGTTCACCTGACTGGCTTACTTGAAAAGAACAACACTTACACTGGGCCTTAAAATGGAACAGAAGTTCGTAATGATAACTGCAGATTGTCCAAAGAGAATACCAGGGGAAGGACAGCTCTGTTCCTACGTTAAGAGACTATTTATCTTCAGGACCTAGTGTTTGTAGAAAAGAAAATATGTTTCTAGGTTATAAACAGGAAGACAAGGCACTAGGAAAGAAGAGGGGATTTTATGCCACTTTTGTCCCTTTGTGGAATGATCCTAAGATCCTGGAGATATTATACAACCAAGTTTACTCCAGAGATGTAGAACCTACTTAAGCACCTAAAGATCCTCTGAAGTGGAAGAGCATTAAATTCAGAGAATTGTTCCAGATATGAAACTCTCATCAAAGTTAGCCTAGAACTAGAGCCCCCTTCAATCTTTGGAAGACTGTGCTACCTGTTTTTACAGATCATTCTGTACCTTTAAATAAATAACCTAATTAGTAAATTATTATAGCTAATAAATTAATTATAAATTTATTTTATATTATTTACTTATATTATTTAATCTAGTTATTTATAAATAATTAGATTTAGTAATAAGTCACAAATAGAGAAGCTGAAGAAGCAAGAAATAATAAATACTTCAAGTCCAACACTCAATATGAATTCCAAATCCCAAATGTAGGCTCTGCATATTGGACATGAAATGAAAAGAAATAAACGACTTTATAAACACGTTATGTGTGTGTGAAATCAAGTCTTATGAATAACAGTGATTTTATAAATAAACCATTACTAAAAATTAGTATTTGCCATTAACCACTGACTCTTGGTAGAAATTTTAGCTAAAGAATAAACCATTACTAAAAATTAATATTTGCCGTTAACCACTGATTCTTGGTAGAAATTTTAGCTAAAGAAATCTAAGCCAGAAGTTTCTCTGGTTTACAAAATCCTTTACTGATTTCTTTAATAGCAACAAAAAGTAGAGAGGACATTTTCAAGGTTCAGTATAAATGCATCTATGGCTGATAGCCAAATTAAATTTACCTCCTGTAAGATAAAAGCCTAATCAAAGGCTTACACAAAATTACCTCCAAAACAAGTGCTTAGATTTAAAACCTGATATTACTTTCACTCTATTCTCGCTAACATCATCTTCCCCTTGTCTCTGAATATAATGGATTCCTGATTTTATATTCAAAGCCACATATGAAAGTGTTGGCAAGAAAGTTCCCAAGAGCTTTTCAAATATTTTTTTTAAAGTTGCAATATGGTGTATACTACCCCTCAGGAAGCAAAACAGACTTTCCACATAGATAAAAAAGTTACCTCCTCCAGCCCCTTTAAACAATCCAGGGCATGTACAAAACATGCCTCTATAAATGCTGTATATTAACATGTTCTATTAAGTCTGACAAATAAGAGCCCTAATTAGTTTACATCATTAGTCTCCCTAACTTTCTATTATCTTTTAATGCTTTTAATTCTCCGGACCCTACCCACAGACAGTAAAATAAATAATAAAGTCATGAAACAATTAGTCGAACCATTAAAGAAATATTTAATTGGTTCCTAGGCTATCAAAAAGACTTTAAATTCACTTACAAATAGGACGGCTGAAAACTGAAGTCTAACTGCTTTCATTATACAATTCTATAACTATATTGCATATGAACAAATTTCTAATAACCAAATTCAGAATAAGTGATGCAGTAAATTACAAGTTTTGTTAACATAAAATATATTTAGGCTTCTTTCCTTTTTTAACTTAGCCTGTAGTTTTTGGTATAATCATGTATCTAATGATTATAGGTATAATCAGGTACCTTTCTAGTAAATGGCAGATTTATTTCAAACTTACTAAATTCATATTGTTTAGAAAGCTAGTTAAAATGGATACTTAACCAGAAAAAATTTAATGTTTGAATTTTTTAATTAAAGCAAACATACTACTTATTAACAATATTAACTAAATACCAACAGGCTGAGAGGCGAGCAATCCCTAACTTTTTCTATTTTATTGCCTTCTGGCTTATTCATTTACCCAGAACTTTCTACAAATTTCATACCATAGATCACACAGTTAATGTTTTTTCACTGTCAAGAGAGTAACAAAAAGCCAGACATCATAAAAAGTTATAGGAAAACAAAATTCAAACTTGTATAAAAACATGCTTATTATCCTTGATTGCCACACCATAAGAAAATAAGTTCAGTTAGGGGAGAGATGAAGACAGAGGTGGCAACAGAGAGACATAAGGGGTTGGGCAGCAACTTCGTATACGTGATTTCAGGGTCGGCTCTGGTATCTCCCTCTCTGGCTTACTTAAGAAATTTCCATAATTGTAATTACTTTAGGTAAAAGCAGGATATTATTTAGTTCTCTATGGGGTATATGCTATTCTAGAACCATCTGCATACAACCTACAGAAACCCATGCAAGTTAACTTAAGAAAAAGTCGTATTTGTGAGGATTCAGGCAAATGTCACTGAAGCTCAGCTGCAGGGAGAACTGATGGGTCTCATGGGACTCAGAAGATTCCCAAGTAGAGGCAGATTGTATTTTTCTATCTGTCCCTCTCCACAACATTTTTCATCTCTGTGTCTTGAAAAAAAGTGTTTCATTCCTTTCTTTGCAGAACCTGCTTCCTAGGCAAAGTTTTTAGGCGTTCTCCCTCATAACTCTGTCTTATAAGTGACTAATGCTGGCTTCGTGTCCACAGACCGACTCTTCCCCATCTCTAATAGACAAAGCCACATGACTCAAAAATCCCAGAAGAATTCAACTGATCCAATCAGCCGGGTCCATGGGACAGGGCTGTCCCTTCCAAGCCACGGACAGGGAACTTAGAAGAGGAGGGGCTTACGATGAAATAACAGGCATCTGTACTACAGGTCTAGCTGAAACAGATGAAAACACTAACCAACTGAAACAAACAGGAAGACTAAGGGAGAAAGGCTCAGGAAGGGACATTTTGATTCTTTCCTTCCAAGTTAACCCTGCTTTTCAGTGATGACAATTCAAGAACTCACCTGAACATAGAAGGTGACACCATATGCCCCTTTCTTTCCAGTGATTCTGATAACCTTTCACGGCAACATTTAGTAAGCAGGGAAAAAGAAATTGGAAATTGCTCTGCGAGTGGCACCCAATATAAAAACAGGAATGAGGTTGTTTCAATTTAAAGATAAAATGAAAATAATACACTGTTTTGCTCATAAAGTTGAGAACCTCAGTGAGGAGATGGCTGAAGTACAGAAAATCATAACAAATGGGGGTAATGCTCATCAAATTCAAAATTCTGAAGCAAGAACAGTCAAAATAAGGAAATTTTTAAGGCAAATAAGTAAAACATTTTTAAATATAGTAACTGGAAAATATACGGCCACTTGTCATCTTAACAATTACTTCCCCCTTTCCCCTTAAATTTGCAGTTACTACTTCCTGCCCTCCCATCCATCCCCCAACAGCACACACCCACCCAAGCTTTGCCCTCAGCCTGGCAGAGCCCTACTACTGAAAGCTCAAAAGTTCATTCTCTTCCAGGGGCCTGCCCTATTCGACTTCCAAGGTACAACTCATTCCATATTAATATTTAACAGAAAAGCTTCTTCACGGTTGCCTAGTCTAGAAACTAGCTTGTGACTTCCCGAAGCACAGAGACTTTCTTAATCATCTTTGTATCCTCAAGGCCCAACTCAATGCAAGACACCTAGAAAGTCCCACTAAATAGTTTTTTAAGTAAGTCACAGACACTAGAAAAAAACACATTCAAAAAAGGCTCTAGGAAATTCATGTACAATAGTTTCATAATCGGTTTCTAAGGGAAAGAAAGGAAAATTCGGGCATGCATGTCCATCCTATATCCAGTCCAGATCTACTCCCTCTGATTCCTTTCATAGTGTTTGGCTCCAAATCTCCCAATATGAACTCTTCCAGGAATGTGCCACCTGCTAGATGTGACCTCTCAGCTCTCCTCCATGCTCTGCTCAGTGAATGGTCTGGAAACCTTTCTTCTTGACTAACGGCTCCCTGTGAAGCTCCATCAGCAGGGGGCACTGGAGGGAAGCAGAAATGATCCCAGACCCAGCATTTACCGGCTGCATCCTCACCCAGTTCACCACACTCTACAGATACGGCCAGCAGCCAGCCAGCGCCCCCATGCACCTCCAGAGGTCTGAAGTCCTTCCTGCAGGGCCTCCTCTAAGCTTCTAAATTCTGATCAACCTCTTCCTTCTATCTCCCGAGCCCTTGTATTACACTGCAGCTCTTCTTGCAATCACTATCGCTATCTTGCTATCACTATCAATATTCCCAGTTTGCTTTTTCTATTCTTCTTATTGCTGTTATACAGAGCCACAGATTTCTGTCCACTTCTCCGATGACCAAAACCCCCCTCATGGTCCTCTAGCTGCAGCCAACAACAAAGGGGCCTGAGAATAACTGGTAAAACACCTCTTCTAACCCTGATAAGTCCATACCTCCTCTACACTGCTGATCGCAGATAAAAGCATTTGATAAGGGAGCAGGGCTTGCTCCAGTTGACAGAAAAAAAGATAAGAGACCATTTATATCTATTAACTAAACAAAACAGAATTTTAATAGACCATCATAATTCAATCTGATATTAATTTATTGAGGCAGCATGTTTAAAAGCATGCTTGTTAATAATGGGTGTGTAAGGGAAACTTAACACCTGGTTTTGTTGGTGCAAGCTTGGAAGACAAGTTCTAAAAGAGAGCTGGAATCAACAGTTAAGCAAGTAATACAAAGGATGACCCATATTATGTTTGGATAAGATTAAACCTACACCAGATACCAACACCATGATGACTCTTCTAGGAAGAGAGGGTAGGTAGAACTAGAAGTTGAACTGTATGTGACTTCTGACTCTTGCTTTTACAATAACTTGATCATTAATATAAAGTCTGTGCTATTACCTTGTGGCAAAGACTACTATTCCTCCAATATCCTTCCTCCTCGTCTCTTATTAAATAGTTTGCACCCCCTCCAAGTCTTAGCTATGCACATGGCAACCCAACATAAACATTTCCAACTTCTCTCAAACTGACACATTTTGCCCATTAGGATGCAGCTAAAAGTGATGTGTACAAATGGGTGAAGCCAATTCCCCATTGTTTTCTTCCTTCCTAATGGTAGACGGTGGACAAAGCGGTGACATTTCAGACCCTGTAGAGGAAAGCAACTCTCTAGCAACGAAAAAATAACCACATGGAAGGGGCATGATCCCTGATGAGGTCATACGAGATTATGAAGGGCTCATTTACAGTTTGCTTAAGAGAAAAAAACTTCTTTTTGGATTTCTATTATCTATTATCTATATTTCTATTATAGTAGCTGAATATATATTCTAATTAATTTAAACCCCAAATATCTAGTTACCACCCCTTAAAGGTGACATAAAGCCCAATAGAGCCAACTGAAAACTGAACAGCTGGCCTGCCCTTCACCTATTCTAGGGAAGGTGGGGACAGCAGTAAAAATAATCTGCTTCCAGAAGGTACCATTCAAAGATTTACACAGGCATCTGTGGACACTGAATGGGGGTGAAAATGTTCAAGACAAGTGATGTTAATTTTGTACACAGAAGTTTCTTACAGCAAAAGAAGAATATCCATGATTACTGTAGGGAGGCTCCAAAAGAAAAGGCAGTGTATTCAGGGCAAACTTTACTAAATCTATATTCTTAAGGAACTTCATTCAATCTTGCCTACACAAAAAAATTAATCTGAAAAACATATATGATATGGCTTTGGTTTTATGAGCCTGCAAAATGATTTCAAAAGAATCTTGAAAAAATTCTTGTTGGGGGGGGACCTATTTTGATATTTTCATGGTATGAAATGAGTTTCCACTAACTGAAATGCAAATATATACACTGGATGTCTAACTCTACAGGAACAGCAATCTAATATGGGTTATACCTAAAACCATTTGACTTACAACCAAAGTTAAGGAATCCTTTATGTTGGGATTCCCTGTATAAAAGAAATTCCTAAATATAAATACAGCAGATTCATCAGGCTGCTGAGGCAATGGAGAAACATGCAGGTGACTGCCAAGCCTAGGAAACCTATTTGAACTGATCAGTAGAATTTTCCATAATTGTAAAATACGTGCCACATGTGAGAATCTGCAACAGAACAGAAATCATTTTTTGGTTAACAATAGAGCAAGAGCAGTGAGCTGTATCAGGCTGGAAATGAACAAAGGGAGCATGACTTTTGATGTCAGCGCTTTGTAAAATGATGACATGAGTTCCTCCAGTCTGAGGTCTAAGAATGAGTGCAGGTCTCACCAGGGGTTATGAGCAGGGAGACAACGTGTATTCATCTGGTGAACAAAAGCCACCAGAACAGCTTGGACCTTTCTTCTCTAGGACGCCAAGACCAGGGGCGAGTCAGCTGCAGCCAACGTAGGGGGTAAAATAGGGGCTGCCTCAGCGGCTCAGTGAGGGCCAACTGGGGACACAGGCATGCGCTAAAGAGCAATGTTCTTTATGTGCAAAAATGACCGATATTAAGAGGGTAAAGCAGTGTATACCTTGAAAAACTACATATACATTAAAACACTTCTACAGTGAAATAAAAAAGCTAACTCACAAAGTAGTATGTGCTGTGGTCTGTATATATTTAAATTGGGGTAAGGAATACATCAAACAGTGAATGCTGATTATCTTTGGGCAGGGTGGATTACAAGTGATTTCCAGTTTCTTACTTGCTTTCATTTTTTTATTTTCAGTTTCTTATCTGCTTCAAGTTTTAAATTTTCTACAATGAACCTACATTTACATTTAAAAAGAGAGGATATATTTATAAAGTGAAATTTATAAAGTGAATAAATGACAGTATCTCCCTCTTTCCTCATTTTAGAACATCGGTTTGTTGTAAGGACATAACTTTTAAGGCCAAAGTCTAAAAGACGAGAAGCTAAGGCAAGAGAGCCAGCCCCTGACAGTTCAAAATAGTGAACTTATTAAAAATTCACACATTATTATGCTCATACAAAAAGAAAGAGAAGAGGGGGAAAAACATGTATACAACTGCAAGTGAAACACTGTCCTGGGGCTCTCGTGAACCTACCTAACAGAACCAGGGAAGCACTAGAGGAGGTTTTCTGTCCGCGTGACAGGTGTGGAAAGGGAGACTGCAGCTAAGTCACTGGGTCAAGCTCACCAAAGCTATTATTAGTGACCAGACCAGGATTTCAACCACGTCAATGGGTGTGTGTCCTCTACATACACAGTGACGGCAGCTTTTATCTTCACCTGCCAGTTCTCCTCGGGGAGCTACATATTACAATAAGGTAAATGAAACATCGATGTAATTTCTCCAACATATTTACATCATGGCTATTGATCCAAATGTTTTTAAAAAGGAAAAAAAATGGATGTGGTTTAGACCTCTCATCCTTACTGCTGCCAACTCCAGTACAAGAGATTGGCCTGACCAGTAAATCCGTACCATAGCAAAGCTCCTCCTCCTTTCAGATGGCACAAGCTCTCCTTCTTACACCGTAAAGCTCATGTTCCCTGCCCCAATTTAGTAAAGAATATTATAATCAACTTGAAAGCACCTCCCCTAGGAAGCCTTTCAATTAGGTATGGACTTGTTTGGGGTTTGCAAAACCACGATGAGACAGTGACAAGAAAACACCACAAGAATATCAGATTATTCCAAAACCATGAGACTGCTGAATCTCTTGAACCTAAACAGAGCTCGTATCTCTTACTTGACTTGCATTACAACATAAGCAAACGATGGGTAGGCTGTAAGGTTTCTCAGAGGAAATAAAACTTTCCCTATAGCACAGATCTAACCTGCACTACTTCCTGGTAACTAGTCCACGATATTAAATTCTAAGTTCAGTGTTCCTGCAGCTGCAGGTCTTTACTGATTGTGTTAAACATCAAATGCATTTTATTTCATTACAGACTCTGGGACAGGAAACATTTAAATTGTGTTGGAAAATCATACACATACAATACCTGTATTCTTGTAAAATAAGGAAATTGTTTCAGTGAAGTAACTGTAGTGATCAAGAGCCAATTTTAGACCAGCTCCCCCAGCCCCCCAAGAGGAACTTTACAATTTTCTTTTTGAGACTTATCATCTTAGTTCGCCCTACGGTCATTTTCACTCCGCATATTAGGTTAGGCATCTCAGAGACATTGTCCTTTCAAGACTCCCAGTGCCAGAGAGTGCACTGTTCACTCTTCAAACACATTTAATGGAAGTTATGCATGATGTTCTGTACTTCCACAGAACAGTGAAGAGAATTCACCCAAACGAAGCCTTCCCTGGGCAAGGCAAAGGCGAGTTCCACTGCTGACCAGCAGATTGAAACGCAGCAGAATTCTCACACTTTTTGCTTCACCACAAGCCAGTTAAAGCTTGGCTTTGTGTTTTGTTTTGTTTGTTTACTATTTGGGGTGTCAGTCACTTATTGCAAATATGTTTTTAAATGTACACATTCAATATTCTAAATAAAGACAACCATAAATATTGGTACTGATCCATGTACTTAGGAAAGAAAATAAGACAAATATAGATCTAAATAAAAGGCACCAGAAACAAATCAGGAATGTGCCTTAATAAGGTACTGTAGATTTTCTGACCTTTTTTAACACTTAAAAATGTTATTATATACCTTTCATGCAGGAGGCCTGGGTCCAATTCCCAGACCATGCACCCCTCCCCCCCCAAAAAAAGATTATTATGGAAAACTGTGCGACATCTGAACCAGTGTTTATGGTCAACTGATGAGAGGTGCTGGGGATGGTGAGATGCATACCGAAACTTCAGTATTCAATTTTCAAAATATTAATATTTCAAAGTACCAAGAACACTGTGCCAAATCTGTTTTTTATAAATATTATCAAAAAAAATTCTACTTAGTGTTTTAAAATCTACCTCATCATTGCATATAGGAGACAAATTTTAAATTAAGCCCATGCCCACCCAGGAAAATCAGCAGTTCTATGAAGGAAAGAAGTCTTGTGCAAGAAAACAAATTTTTCCTCCCTTCCTAGTCAATCATCTGAGCTTTAACTTTCATCATTTCTCCCTCCCAGATTTGTGCCTTTTGCAGGATGCAATAGCTTCTTCAAGCAGTTGTTTTAAAAAGTGATGCCTGTGAGAGTAATGAGGAAGGACTGCTCAATGATCACACAGAACCAAAACAAAAAAGGGGAAAGGTTCATGTTCTAGTTTGCTAGCTGCTGGAATGCAACACATGAGAGATGGATTGGCTTTTAATAAAAGGGGATTTATTTCGTTAAAAATGTGTAGTTCTTACCTGAAAATGTAGAGCTGTGTTCCCGTAGCCATGTTTCTTGAAGATGATTGTATAATGATATAGCTTTCACAATGTGACTGTGTGAATGTGAAAACCTTGTGTCTGATGCTCCTTTTATCTACCTTGTCAACAGATGAGTAGAACATATGGAATAAAAATAAATAATAGGGGGAACAAATGTTAAAATAAATTTAGTTTGAAATGCTAGTGATCAATGAAAGGGAGGGGTAAGGGGTATGGTATGTAAAATTTTTTTTTCTGTTTTCGTTTTATTTTTCTGTTGTCTTTTTATTTCTTTTTCTGAATTGATGTAAATGTCCTGGGAAATGATCATGATGATGAATATGCAACCATGTGATGATACTGTGAATTGCTGAGTGTATGTGTAGAGCGGAATGAGCATGTGTTGGGAATGTTTGTGTTTCTTTCTTGTAATTTTTTTTAATTAATAAAAAATTTTTAAAAAATGTCTAGTTCTTCAAAGTTTCGAAAGGCAGCTAACTTCCAACTGAGGTTCTTTCTTACATGGGAAGGCACAGGGTGATCTCTGCTGGCCTTTTCTCCAGGCCTCTGGGTTCTAACAACTTTCCCAGGGTGATTCCTTTCTGCATGTCCAAAGGCTTGGGCTGAGCTGCGAGTGCTGAGATGAGGTATGCTGAGCTGCTTGGGCTGTGCTACATTGAGTCTCTCATTTAAGCACCAGCCAATTAAGTCAAACATCATTCGTTGCAGCAGGCACGCCTCCTAGCCGCCTGCAGATGTAATCAGCAACAGATGAGGGTCACGTACCATTGGCTCATGTCCACAGCAACAGAACTAGTTGCCTTCACCTGGCCAAGTTGACAACTGAACGTAACTACCACAGTTCATGATCCCTATTTTAAGAAATGAAATTTTATTTTCTCATTAGCACTGACTCATCACAAGAGCTGTGGGTATGACAAAGGACTGTGAAGGTCTGGCTATCTTTAACTAAAAAGAATGAGATATATCCAGAAAACCCAATCTTCACCTCATCATTAAGAAGCAACATGCTGTGTGCCCAAATGGCAGGATTGGTTTTTCTAGCTACCTTCTAGTAGTCAACAAAATATCTGACTGGCATTTTTAACCTTGAAGAAATCATCCTGACATTTAACAGCCACTGGAACCCAAAGAAACCCACTAACCACTCAATAAATGCCAGGCCTTTATCACCAGAGAAAGAAATCCTCTGTCTTACAGGAGAAAAAAATAGTTAAATATATTACAGTTATTTCCTTGGAGAATTGAAGGAATAGAAGGAAAGGTAACTCGATTCATTAGAAGGCAAAAATACTGAGCAATACATATTACCTTTATTACTTTATGTTTCTGATTGTCAATAATAGTAAAAATCATTTGTTCTTTTAATGTCATAACTTCCCTTTAGCTACCCTTTCTGCATTTTATCAGCCCCCCCAAGTCATAAATCATTACACAAGACATGTTTGCTTTTAAAATGCAAGCACCTGTTATATGAGCTAAAGAAGCAGATGTAAATCAGAACAAATGTTTCAATTCATTCACTTTATCTTCAGGAAGAAATTTTTGCCAATCTATAACAAAGACTTTAATATTGACTTTTCCCTTGGTGTTATTAGTTAATTGAGTAGAGGTCAAGGATGACAATGGCTTCTTAGGAAGCACACGTGTACCACTGCGAACCTATTTATTAGACTCTGCCTGCAAGTCTGTTCAATGAAGTCACAGGTATAGGAGGCTGCACAGAGCGGCGGGCATTCTCTGTGGCAGTAATTCATGGAAAGTAAAAGGGAGCCATGTTTACTAAACCTTCCTCAGATTTTTCAAAGAGGACACCAGGAAAAACAAGCTGAGAGTAGCTGAGAGTAGTCTAAATATTAGTTACAGAAAGAGGAGCAAGGATTTCTTAATTTCATGAAGCAAACTTGGTTCTTTAAAATGCCGACATATTTGGAAACCACCCCCTTTTAGCACACTTGTAGAACAGAAAATTCCAGAAAACTATTTGCTCAAAGTATTTTTCTCTTCACCACAAACTATGATCTTCCTGGACTGCAAGCAAATTTATTTTGAATGGACACATCGCCCCCCCACCTTCTTTTTACACATACTGGACTTGTGTTGTACACTCAGGCAGCAGCAGTAAATGAAACTACATGTCTATATTTATCATTCTACCAATCCTTTGCTGAAATGTTAAAATATTATTACATATGTTAAGCGATCAAAGTCCTTGCTTCCCAATCTTAACAGTGATCTTTCAGTTTCAAAACTAAATACCCTACCATAGTAGTAAAATCTGCATGTGTAAAGTAATATGGTTTCAGTCATTTCCATTCCATTAATCTAAAAAGCACTTTATCATCATTTATTCTGTACCATAATTGAGAGCTTACTTGCCAAAAATCTAATAGATTTTTTATTCATTTCAGATCACCCTGGCAAGAGTGAGCAGAGTTTTCATCAGAGGTTCTTAAATGAGTTCTTTCAAAAGAAAAGATGTAAAACAGAGCGCAAAGGTAAAAACATTGAGATGTGCACACACATCTTGTTGTATTAGAGATTAAAAGGCTAATTCAGTCTGATTAAATTTTAGGAAATATATATAATCACCACATTGTCTAATAAGAATTGAACATGGAGGTGCGAGAGTGGTTCAATGGTAGAATTCTCTCCTGCCATGTGGGAGACCTGGGTTCGATTCCCGGCCCATGCACTTTCCAAAGAAAGAAAGAAACCAACAAAAACAAACAAACAAAAAATTCAATAAATGGTGCTGCAATAACAGAATACTCACATGGAAAAATAATGAAATGTGACCCTGCCATCCAGCATACCAAAAAAAAAAAAAAAAAAAAAAAAAAAAAAAAAAAAAAAAAAAAAAAAAAAAAAAAAAAAAAAAAAAAAAAAAAAAAAAAAAAAAAAAGAATTGAACAGCAAAATATGAAATTGCCAGAAGAAGAATTTGGGGGGAGGATTTAGGCCATCCCAAATAAGCATAATTAAAAACCAGTATCTATTAAGCCAAAAACATTAGAAAATACCAAAGACAAGTTTTGGAATGGCTATATAAAATGGGCCTTTGATTTGATAGGTAAATGGGTTGCTACTGACAAAGAACTCGAGTTCAATATAACACAGTGACTGCATGTGCAATGGCTGCAGCTGTTGCGGATCCCAAAATGCATTCCTGTGGGTGCAGACCTGTGGGAGGGGGGCCTGCTGATGAGGGTATTTCAGCTGAGGCCTGCCCCAGGTCGGTCTTAATGCCCTCACTGGGGTCTAATAAGAGGATAAGACACACGGAGATGAAACCGAGAGATGCTCGCAGAAAAAAAGCCCTAGAGGGAAGCTGCGAGACAAGGACACACCCGGAGAAGCTGAAGAGAGAAAGCCACTGAAGCCAGAAGCTGGAAGCGATGAGACCCAGGCAACGTCGCCATGTGCCAGGCCACGTGACGGGGGGCACAGCACCCAGTCTTCAGAGAAGGTGTCATCCTGATGAGCCTTAATTCGGACATTTTCACAGCCTCCTAAGTGCAAGCTTCTAAGCTAATACATCCCCACTGTTAAAATACCGATCCATTTCTGGCATATTGCATTCTACCAGCTTTAGCAAACCAAAACACATGGTAAATTCCTTTAGGCAAACATTGCCTATCACAGATATATATATACTTTTCATAAGCAATATTAAACCAACCCCCCAGACTGTGCCTGAGTCATTTCTGAAATGTTTATACAACTGACTATAAACTATTACAAATCTAAATAGAAATGGAATCTCCACAGCATGCTTCTCTCTTTGATATTTAATAAATGAACCTCTTCATCCAGATATTTTTGATACATTCTGGCTGAATAACACTTGCATGAGTCACGTACGTATATTGATAGTTTTGTTTTGTGTTAGGGTTAGAAGGTTTTTTTTCTACATTAATAGATGCCAGTAGAAAGTACATGAAATATTTACTTCAAATTCAACAGACTAAAAAATTTAAAGTGCAATAATAAATGCTGACCAGCAAAGAACCTCTAGAGCATTTCAAGCATCACGACTTAGGGACTTTCTGCATTGTACAAATGTACCTTGTTCTATTTTTTTCTATTTAAGTTTTCTAAAGAATTTATCAAAAAAAGAAATTCTCTTAGAAACATAAGATATTCCATTTGTTACTACAGTTTTTCAAAACACATTACTTCTTAAAATTTTGTAAAACTGTTCAAAAGTGTCTCTTACACAACATTTAGATTCTACTGTTTCAATGAGTAAAAAAATATGGACAAAAAATAAATAAATAATGGTGGGGATAAGGAGTAAAATAAATTGGGTAGATAGAAATACTAGCGGTCAATGGAGGGGGGGAAGGGTTATGGTATGTATGAGTTTTTTGTTCTTTCTTTTCATTTCTTTTTCTGGAATGATGCAAATGTTCTAAAAAATGATCACGGTGATGAATACACAACTATGTGATGAGATTGTGAGCCACTGATCATACACCATGTATGGAATGTATGTGTGTGAAGATGTGTCAATAAAAACATTATTTTTAAAAAAGACTGTTCCACTTTAATAGTCAGAATCAACGGGTTAGTTTCAAATCAATAGTTCCAACAGAAGAAATGGTTAGGTATTTTCATAGTTGTAAAAACTACTTGCAACCCTTGCTCACATTAAGAGAGTATTTTTGTTTGTTTTGCATGGGCAGGCACCAGGAATCGAACCCGGGTCTCCGGCATGGCAGGTGAGAACTCTGCCTGCTGGCCCGCACCTTATCATAGGTTTTTGTGCGTGTGTTTTAATCAAAAGGAAAATCAGAACTCAAAGATAAATATTTAATAAATAGAAATGCTGACACACCCAGCTTCTCGTAAGAGTGGCAAAAAAATAGTTTTGGCAATTTCTCAGAGTATTTACTTCAGTCTTCCTTACTCTTTACTACCGACTTTTTCTTTTTATAAGGTATACATAATACCAATGAATATATAGCTTTCATAGTAAGTACGTTAATACTTAAGCAATAAAGCATTTTATAAGATATTTTATAAAGGTAATAAGTATAAATGCTAAAATTATGTGTAAGCCAAATAATCATTTAAGCACGTAAGCTTGTGGCTGAAGGGAGAAGCATACCTCTTGGGGTCCAGACATATTCCTAAACCCAGGGAATCAACACAAACTAAGGATGAAAAAATGATTAGGTCATCTATCCTACGCACATACAAAACTGTTCCCAACAGTACATGATTTAATTTTAATTCATCCAGTTTAAAATATCCTTGGTAATAACAAATTCCAATTGCTTTACTTGGAAGTCTATTAGCAGACTAGTTGTATTGATATAATACTGCAGTTAATTGTACCTTCTAGATTTGGGAAACCAGGCTGCTCTGCAGCAATTCTATAAACCTAATTAAATAACGCAAAGTTAATTTTTTCCTCAAGTTTCAGCACACCAGTTCTTACACTCAGTGAACTGAAGCAGTTCTCCCTACTGGCACGTTTAAATGCTTCTCAGGAGCAACACTTGAAAACGTTACAAAGGTTGGGGAGCCCAGAAGGGAATTTATAATGGAACAGCAATGAGAACATTTCACATTTTGAAATATTCAGGATTCTTAGCAAATAAAGCAACTGGAAGCTCTTCTCTCTCCAAAAAGACTTCAAGTGCAGGATAACTGCAGCTCACACTGCCCCAGTGCTGCTTCTGGGGTCACACAGAGAGCCACAATTAAATAGAGGACCTCATTTTTTAAAAACTCAGATTACTGAAATGCTGAGCGTACTGTTTAGCTATTATTTCCCTTAAATGTACATCAGCCAAATCAATGTATTAAAAATTAAATTGCCCGATACAGTCCAGGATAAAATTTCTTTTCCAACTTCAAATATTAAGCTGTTTTTCAAATTACTGGATTTCAGACTAAAAGAGTACAAAAATGCCTAATATGTATGATAATCATGTCATATTATATATAGTATTTATTACCATATGTTCTGTTTGCTAGCTGCTGGAATGCAACACACCAGAGATGGAATGGCTTTTAATAAAAGGGGATTTATTTCATTAGTTCTTCAGAGGAAAGGCAGCTAACTTTCAACTGAGGTTCTTTTTTACACAGGAAGGCACAAGACGATCTCGGCTGGCCTTTTCTCCAGGCCTCTGGGTTCCAACAACTTTCCCCGGGGTGATTCCTTTCTGCATCTCCAAAGGCCTGGGCTGAGCTGAGAGTGCTGAGATGAGGTATGCTGAGCTGCTTGGGCTGTACTGCATTGAGTCTCTCATTTAAGCTTCCTGCCAATTAAGTCAAACATCATTCACTGCAGCAGGCACGCCTCCTAGCCGACTGCAGATGTAATCAGCAACAGATGAGGTTCACGTACCATTGGGTTATGTCCACAGCAACAGAACTAGGAGCCTTCACCTGGCCAAGCTGACACCTGACCCTAACTACCACACCATATCATCACCACATGATTAAGGTACAACTTGGAATATATATATGTGTATCTCTACACACAGTAGAGACGCACCTAATTAACCACAAGATTAGTTTCCTCTTTGACAATTACAGTTCTCTAGCAAAACCCTTCCTCTTTCTATTTGTATTTCTTCCCAAGTGAAGATGATTCACTTACCTGAACTCTTTCTCATCCGAGCCAGTCCTCCATTATTTACTGAGATGCCAATGAAAGTGCTATTATATTCCTCTCTAAACAGAAATATTACAGGGTGGTTTACTAGGAAGGTAATGATTTCAAAGCCACTTGCTAAATCCTTAATTCTGATTGGTTCTTTCTCAAATATTGTTGCATTTGAAATCGTTGATAACCTTAACCTTTGAGAAATTATTTCTGCTCAAACTTTCTACAGGGGTATACTCTCCAAATCACTTACCTCTGCCCATGCCCTCTTTCATCACTCCTTCTGCCGGACCTAAAGGAAGGCGTTCTACTAGGGTTTTTTACCTACCCAGGTTTTTTGCTTTCATCCACACTAGCTCCCTTAATATAGCAATCTGCTCCCAAAACTACAGCCATCACATTTCTGCCAATGATTTGCACTCTGCAGATCTAGTTCTGAACTCCATCTACCTGTTAGGCAATTCACCTGATGCACCTGTGGTCCATAAAATTCCATAGGCCCCATGGGCGGGCCACAGTGGCTCAGCAGGCAGAATTCTCGTCTGCCATGCCGGAGACCCGGGTTTGATTCCCTGTGCCTGCCCAAGCGAAAAACAAAAAACCAAATTCTATATGCCCCAAATCAAACTTTCTTTGTTTTGTTTTGCAACCCTCCCAAGTCTCTATTTCCCCTAGACCAGTGCTCCCCAAAGTGTAATTCCTGGACCAGTAGCTAATGCTGCTGGGTGCTTGGGAACTTGTCAGAAGTACAAATTCTCCACCCCACCCCAGGCCTACTGAATCAGAAACTCTGGTTTCTGGTTTGAGGCCCAACAAACTATGTTTTAATATTCTTGTTCTGGTTTGAAGCTGTTGTGTACCCCAGAAAAGGCCGTGTTCTTTTAATTCATCGCTGTGGGTGCAGACCTGTTGTGGGTGGGACCTGTTGGCTGGGTTATTTCATTGAGATGTGACCCACCGCACTCAAGGTGGGTCTTAATCCTTCCATTGGAGTCTTTTATGGGAGGATAAAGCTGCAAGAGCTGAGAGAGAAAAAGCCCCTAGAGGAGCTGAGAGAGGAGGTCACTGAAGCCAGAAGTCGGAACGAAACCCAGGAGAGAAGGACCAGCAGACGCCAGGCATGTGCTTTCCTATGTGAGGCATCCCAGATGCTGGCTGATGCCTTAACTTGGTTATTTTCACCACCTTAGAACAGTAAATTTGTAAGCTAATAAATCCCCACTGTCAAAGACAATCCATTTCTAATATACTGCATTCCAGCAGCTTTAGCAAACCGAAACAACCCTCTACATGATTCTCTCATGCTGCTGAAGTTTGAAAACCTCTGCTGTAGCCTGTCGTCTTCCTTCTAAGGCACGAGCATCTTCTTTTCCCATTCCTTCCAGCACGATTCCTCTTCCCACCAGCTACACTAGGTAATCTGTTTCCATAATACTTTTCTCCTTGTAGTCCTCTCTATTGAGATTATCTCTTTCTGTTCAGCTGCACACTTAAATGCTAACAGTAATCATCTTTGGTTGACCGATTTTGAGGTAAATTTCCCTTTTTCCTCTGACTCCTTTATTTGAAGTTTTTACAAAGAGCACCATTTTTACAAAGAGTAAGGCTCTCTTTTTTTAAAGTTAGACATACCATATTTATAATATAAATATATTTCCTGAATCTTACAAAGACTTCTGTCCACACTGTTAATGTTTTTGCCCTCCTCAGCCTTACCCACCTCTACCATATATAGGTCAACTATAAAATCATTCTTTTTATGGCTTCAAGCTTTATCCACTGTTCTCTAGATATTTTTATTTCTTAATTTAACCACTTTTCTCCTGCCAGATTGTGCATTTATTTTTCGGGAATAAGAATCTAAAATATAAACAAAAACAATGATCTAGATTGAAGTTGAATAATCACAGTTATTTTCCCGCATTCCATAGCTGTTCAAATCTTGCTGTCCAAATCTTTTTTTATTACTCTGTGCTGGTTTGAAATTGTCATGTACCTCAGAAAAGCCATGTTCTTCTAATCCATTCTTGTGGGGCAGAACTACTGTGGGTGGGACCTTTCATCGGGTTGTTTCCCCGAGACATGACCCACCCTATTCTAGGTGGGTCTTAATCCGCTTACTGGAAGCCCTTTAAGAGAGGACACAGAGAGCTCAAAGATCAGAGGTGTGTGGAGACAGAGAGCAGAGAGATGAAACCAGGTGAAGGACAGAGAAAAAAAAGAAAATGTCCTGGGAAATGCCCAGAGATGTTTTAGAGACAGCCAGTGGAGCCCAGAGAAGGGCCGCAAACGGCGCCACGTGCCTTCCCACAAGACAGAGGAACCCCAGATGCCATCGGCCTTTCTTCAGTGAAGGTATCTTTCTCTGGATGCCTTAATCTGGATGTTTTCATGGCCTTAGAATTGTAACTTGTTTCTTAATAAATCCCCACTATTAAAAGTCAACCCATTTCTGGTATGTTGCATTTTGGCAGCTTTAGCAAACCAAAAGAAACTCTGAAGTTAGAATTTCCAAATATTTTGTTTTACAAAGGGCCCAAGCTCAGAAGTTTCATAGGCGTAGGTGGCAGGACTGCTGCCTGACCATAGACCCCTGGATGGGAAACACTTCCACACGACTGAGAGATCCTATGAAATTCTTTGGAAGTCACCAAACAATTTGAACTTGCCCAGATCTATGGGGAAGATATACATGAATGTTCCCTACTTCAATTTAATTTGATAAAAACTTGAAATGTACCTCTGTAAACTCAGCAAACTGGGGAGAGATTCAATGAAAAGGGAAAATGAATCCTGCCTCCAAAGGGCTTATATGTTAGGGAGTGGCCTGCAGCCTTGTTTGGTTTATAGGCACCTTTAAGGAACATGAAAGCTTCTGCTTCTTACCCCAGAGAAATGCATGTGTGTATACATTTTTGCATTAATTTCAGGAAGTTTGTAAACCCCATATTTCTTAGACTTTGTAATGTGGGATTATTTATCCCTAAGAGTTCAGGAAGAGGGGAAAGGAAAGGAAGGAAAGTGAAAGAAAATAAAAACCAAACCTCAGGAAGGAAGCCTGGGGGACTGAGAACAGTGACCATTTCAGACATCACACTTTTGCTACTAAGTGATAGTTCCATCCCAAATAGTATAAGTGGAGTTCCCATTTGAAATAAAATCGCATGATCTAGGACAGGCCTTTCAGGTTACAACCAAACTGAATAAGGCTGAACTTGACTGAGATAGGGTAATCAATTCATAGTTACAACCTCATTTATGCAGTATTCCCTTCAAACCTGTCCTAACAGGATTAGTTGCACAGTGTATACCCTCAGCCTCGGTGGCACTAAGGGCTTTACTACTGCATTCATTTGCATGCAGTTTCTCAAGGGTACAGAATACATTGTAACAGAACCACTAACCTAAAGATTTGTAGGAATGGCCATTGTTATCTGGGAAACACTATTAATTTACTTAAGGGAACTTTCTGCACTTTTCAGTTAAGAACAGAAGACCTTAAACACTGACCTCAAAATACCAAGAGGACAAAAACTAAAAAAACAGCCTTTCCATAATCATAAAATACAGCATAAGGATGTATAAATTTTCTCTTCAGAATTTTCAGTAATAAATGGGTCTATCATCCCCAGCCTCCTTGACACCTTCTCCTTCAATCCACATTCCATCACCAAATCCTGATGCCCTTGCCTCTCCAGTCACTCTTGAATCAGTTTATTTTTTCCCATCTCTACTGTCACTTCACCAAACCAAGCAACATCAGGTCTCACACGAACTATCAGAATAACCTCCAACAGGACAGCTACTATCTGCTCCTGCTCTAGGTCATTTTATGCCTTCTGCAACCAGAGTGATCTTTTCAAAACACAGCTCTAACCGTGTCTATCTCCTACTTAAAATCCTTCGGTGGCTTCTGACTGCTCTTAAGACCTCACCCTTAGCATGGTCTGTAAGAGCCAAGTTTAACCTTTGCAGCCTCGTCTCCAAGCTCCCACTAAACTGGTGCTCTTCCAGTTTCTCAGCTCGCCATGCCACCTGCTGCCTCAGGACCTTTGGACACGCTACTTCCTCTTGGGAGTGCTCTTTCCACCACCGGTTAACAACTGCTCTTGTTTATATTTTCAGATAGTAACTCAAAAGTCATTTCTCAGGTAAGGCTTTTATGACCCAGCTCCTCCATTTTCTTGCCCCTGATTATTTTCTTCATAGCTTGTGGCACAATTTTTACTTGTATATTTGTGAAACCTTGATTAATATGTGTCTTTCTCAGTGGACTACAAGATCCATGAGGTTAGGGGCAAGGAGTGTTTGCTCAGCCAGCCTGTGCACACTAGGCACACAAAACTATCTTGAATAAATCAGTGAAAAATCACATAGCTGAGAGTACAATTGGAACAGCAAGTTCATTTTTTCACATCATTCTCCTCAGAGAAAGGGCAAGAGGCCTCGAGGTGGGAGAGACATACAGGCTGTGTTTTTCCTGTCCTGACCATGAGTCATACTCTGCAGTACTGCTCAGAGGTGGGCAGGCCTAGAGCTAGGACCAAGAGCAGGCCAGGATGGCCTAAACTGTAACAGCCCTCAGTGTCAGGAACAAGGAAAGTAAAAGACAGAAAATGGCACAGGACAGAGCCACAGAATTCAAACTTGTGGAAGCAGAGGCAGAACTTATATTTGGTAAATTGGATTGTTCTAGCCCATCTTAGGCCATTTGAAGGGTTCCAAAAAAGTTCATGCGTGAGCAGATTAAAGGAGAAACAGGGCGGAGATGGGTGTAGTCATAATCAAAGTAAAAGAACCAGAAGGCGAGGGGGAAACCCAGGAGTCAGAATCAAATAATTTGGTCAGAAACTTATCCAAAAGAATGTTCTCCCAGTGCTGCATCTCAGTCATTTTTTAGGGTTGGTTTTTATTTCAGGGCAGCTAATTGTCCCTTACTCATGCTCTTATGATTTATAAGCAATACCTCAAAATGCTTAGATTACCACCTGCCTGGAAAGTTACTTAAAGTGTTTGACTCTACTGATTCACAGGCATTCTTTTTTTTTTTTAAACTTTAAAAAAAATATATAACAATGAACAAATATTCTTAACATATGACCATTCCGTTCTACATAATCAGTAATTCATAATATCTCATAGTTGCACATTCATCATGATTTCTTAGAACATTTGCATCAATTCAGAAAAAGAAATAAAAAGCCAATAGAAAAAAATTCATACAAACTACACCCCTTACCCCTCCCTTTCACTGATCACTAGCATTTCAATCTACTAAATTTATTTTAACATTTGTTCCCCGTTATTTATTTTTATTCTGTATGTTTTACTCGTCTGTCGATAAGGTAGATTAAAGGAGTATCAGACACAAGATTTTCATAATCACACAGTCACACTGTGAAAGCTATATCATTATGCAATCATCTTCAAGAAACATGACTACTGGAACACAGTTCTACATTTTCAGGCAATTCCCTCCAGCCTCTCATTACATCTTGACTAACAAGGTGATATCTATTTAATGTGTAAGAATAACCTCCAGGATAACTTCTCAACTCTGGAATCTCTCAGCCATTGACAATTTATTTTGTCTCATTTTGCTCTTCCCCCTTTTGGTCAAGGTTTTCTCAATCCCTTGATGCTGAGTCTCAGCTCATTCTAGGACTTCTGTCCCATGTTGCCAGGAAGGTCCACACCCCTGGGAGGCATGTCCCACGTAGACAGAGGGGGAGCGGTGAGTTTGCTTGTTGTGTTGGCTGAAGGGAGAGGCCACATCTGAGCAACAAGAGGTTCTCTTGGGGGGTGACTCTTAGGCCTAATTTTAAGTAGGCTTAACCTATCCTTTGTTAGGGTTAAGTTTCATATGAACAAACCCCAAGATTGGCAGCTCAGCCTATTGCTTTGGTTGTCCCCACTGCCTGTGAGAATATCAAGAATGCTCCACTTGCAGAAGTTGAATTTTCCCCCTTTCTCACCATTCCCCCAAGGGGACTTTACAAGGATTCTTTTTAATGTTGCTTATGTCTGAAAGCCTTAAGTTTTAAACCTAAGACATTGTCTTTAGCACATGATGGAAATTACACTGGAGCAAATGACAAACTATCAAACAAGTTGGATCAAAAATCAAACTATCACCTCCTTTTACAGTTATTCGGTGGCTCAGTCCTTAACTACGTCAGCACTACTAAAATGGTATTTCCCCAGTTGGGAATTGGTGCCAAGCCCCATATTTTGAAAGACACCATCTGAACTGCAGGACATCCTGAACATGGCTACTTTTGTCAGCTGTTCCTCAACTTCTCGAGAAAGTGGAGATTTAACATTTTTGGCTTTATGTAAAGGGCGATTTGATGACATCACAAATATTCTCGAATAATTGCAATATCCAATTATCCTTTGTTAACAAATCATTCAGAAAGCAAAATCGTAACAAGGCCACCACACTCCAAGAAAGCAGAGAAGCATAAAACCACAGACACACTAAAAAGGAAAACTTGGTACTTTTTATTATCATTCACTTAGATGACTTAATGTCCCACCCACCCTGGTAATTTAAAGGAACGCCACTGAAGCAAAGACTTCAAATACTAAAGCTCAGAGTAAGCTCAATCTTAATATATAGGGAAGAACCGAAAAGGGGAGCTCCTCCTGGGAGTCCAGTCTTGGGAAAGGATGCCACAAGCCTTCTCAACCTAACTTCCCAACACTAACTTTTCGGAAGGAAAGTTAATAAAAGAGCTCACAGGACAGAACGCAGATAATACGTGCAGAAGAGGCACCGGGCACGGAACGCGCCTCCCCCGGCCCCCTGCGCCCGTCGCGGCCCTGAGCTCCCGCCCTTTCCCCTCGGGCAGCCGCGCCGGGGTCCCCGGGCTCCGCGGGCCGGGCCGAGGCCGCTCTGGGGCCGCGAAGCAGCTCGCGCTTCACTCCCGTCCGGCGGCCCGAGGACCCCCTCCGAGGCGAGGGGCGCCGAGGCTGCCAGCGAGCCCGGGGCGGCAGACGGAAGCGTCCCCGAGAGCCGCCGGCAGCCCCCGGCCGGGCATCCCCCGCCGGGCGGGCAGCAGCGCGCGGGGCGCCGGCCAAGTTAGTTTCCCGGCCGGAGGGGCCCGCGGCCGCCGGGGAGGCGGAGCCCGCCCCACGCGCCCCCGCTGCTCCGACCCCAGCCCGCCGGCGGCGACCCCGAGCGCCGGCCCCGGGAAGAAAGGCGGGAGCGGGCGGGGGCAGCGTCGGCTCCGGGGCCCACCGCCCCTCGTCGTCCGGGGCGAGGCCTCGGCGGCTCGTCCCGCCCGGCCCCCGGCCCCCGGCCCCGGCGCGGAGGGGAGGCGGCGCTGTCCGTCAGAGCCGGAGGCGGGGCGCCCTCGCCGAGCCGCGGGCCCGCGGGCGGGCGGGCTGGGGGGAGCCCCGGCTGCCAGCACCCCGGGGCGGGCGGCGGCGGCGGCGGCGGCGGGAGGCGGCGGGAGGCGGCGGGAGGGCCGGCCGGACCGAGGGGGCCTGGCCCCCGGGACCGGCGGCGGCGGAAGCGGCGCTCGCCTCCTTCAGGCCTGCCCGCGCCACAGGCCGCAGCCTGGACCAAGCCCGCGCCCCCCGCCCGCGGCCGTGGCGGCCCCCGCACCTGGGAGCTGGGAGCCGGGCGCCGGCGGCCCCGGCACCGAGAGCGGCCGCCCTGGCCGCCGCCTCTGCGCCGGGGTAGGCGGCAGCGCCCGGGGCGGGGAAGCGCGGGAGGAAGGGGCGGCGAGGGGGCGGGCCGGTGCCGGGGAGCCGGGAGCCGGGAGCCGGGAGCCGGGGAGCCGGGAGCCGGTGCCGGGAGCCGGGCCCACCTGCGGAGCTGCGGCGCCCCCGGCGCGCCCGACCCCGCCGCCCCGCTCCCGCCCCGCGCGCGCGAGCAAAACAAGTTGCAGGTCGCGCCCGCCGGAGGGGCCGCGCGGGTCACTCACCCTCCTCCTGCTCAGCGGGCTCGGGTCGTCCGGCCGCGGCGACAGGGAAGACCAGAGGACCACCAGCCCCAGGAAGCTGCCCACCGCCAGCAGACTGCGTAAGATGAACCCAACCTTCAGCCTCATCTTCCTCCGGCGGCGAGAGACGCGCAGCCCGGCGCAGCCGCCGCCACCGCTCCCCGCTCCCTCCTCCCCCCCCGCGGGCTCTCCTCCTCCTCCTCCTCCGCCGCCGCCGCCGCCTCCCCCACCCCCCGGCTGCCGCCCGCCCCGCCGCCGGCCCTTTCCAGCCCAGATCCGGAACTCCCCTCGGCTCTACCGTCCCCCGGGCTCTTCCCCCCGCCGCCGCCCCTTCCTCCTCGGCGGCCCCGGCGGAGCTGCGCCCGACCCCAGAGCCTCGCTCCTCGGAGCGGCCCTTCTCTCCAGCCTGTCCCCGCGGAGCTCTGCACCGCTGCCCACGCGAGCCCCCCTCCTGCGCCCCGGGTTTCATTCACCACGACCTCGTAACTAACTTCCACTTTGCCCAGGTCTGCTGCTGCGCCTTTGTCCCACAGCTCAGCTGCTTAAAGCTCCCAGATGCCCAAACTTTCGCTGTGCCTATGGACCCCGGGTCCGTCCCGAACGCCCGTGCCCGCCGGGGTCCCCGACCCCGCCCCCGGACCTCGAGCCCACGCGGGTCGCACCTCCCGGGCGCACACCCACGGCCCGGGCCCCGCGCCCCGCCGACGCACACCAGGAAGTCAGGTTCTCGCGCCGCAGCGACAGCAGCTCCACGTGGCTGATTTATTGCCAGGAGGATTTTTCCTTATTGATTGTTCTGGCTTTTTCACAGGGCTCCTTAAGGAGGTGGCTTTGTAACTGAAAGGCCCAGGTGAGATGTGCAAATATCACTGGGCTCGAGGAGCTCACTAGGAAAGCCAGTATTTGTTTCCCTTGAGCTAATTAGAAGAAAGCCAACCTTCACCTCTTCCACCTTGCTAATAAATAGAATTTTCACGGCCTGGGAAGTTTCAATTGGAAGGATCGAGGCTTTCGGGCTTTTAAAACAATACTCCACCTTCATTGCCTCCCTCAGACCTCAATTTTTTCCCTGGATGAAGGCTTCTTGATTTCTGTTTTTCAAACACCATTTCTGCCAGTGAGACCTACAATTTTCAGGAAAGGTTATTTACAAAATGTTTGACAAAATCCCCCGTTTGGAGGAAATAATAGTTATGCCCATCTCTTCTAATAAAGAGGCCTGTCACTTTACTATATCAGGAAGTGGTATGCAATTACAATTTCAGTGTACCACCCCCTGGAAATGTCTGATTTAAGACTTTAAATTTTAAGGTGATGAGAGTTTGTTCTTTTTCCTGATATTGAAAGACCACCACTCTCTTATCTAGGAGTATTTTAAATACCCTGATTTAAAATTTTAGAATGAAATAAGAAATCTCAATCATCAAAATAGATAAAGATTAGCCGGAAACAAGAGGACAAATACTGTATGGTCTCATGGCTATGAACTAACATTAGTGAATGAACTTGGAGAATTTCAGTTAAGAACAGAGATAGAAATTAGGGTAGCTATTGGGTAATTGGAGCTGAAGGGATACAGATTGTGCGATCGGCCTGATTGTAAAAATTCAGAAATGGATAGCACAATACTCCCTAACTGTAATACAATAATTTTAGTACACTGAATGAAGCTGAATGTGAGAATGATAGAGGGAGGAGGGCTGGGGGCACAAATGAAATCATAAAAAAAGATAGGCGATAAAGGCTGAAATGGTATAATCTAGGAATGCCTAGAGTGTACAATCATAGTGACTTAATGTACAAATTAAAACATGTTTTTGCATGAAGAGCAAAGGAATGTCAGTATTACAGGGGTTAAAAATACGTAGTAATTCATATTTTAAAACTTTAACTTATGGGTGAGACTAAAGCAAAAAATGTTTATTTGGTACAGAATGTTTATTTTGATGAGTGTGTTTCCTAATATAATTTATATGAACAGTTTAATTGACACCATAAGTACATAGAACCATGAGTAAGGCATGAGATTTTGTAGGTTTGTCCAGAATGATGCTCTGATAAATCCCAGAATGATTTGAACAGTGAATAAAAAAGTATTTGCAAAGTCCCCTTCAGGGAATGGTGAGAAAGGGGGAAAATTAAAAAAAAAAAAAAAGAAGAAAGAATGGCACTAATCTAACTTCATGCGTTCATTGTTTAGATTACAATACCTGGTATGTTGGGGAATTCTGCAGACATCTAATAACAGAATTTCCATAAAATATTCAAAGTCATCCTCATGGACAAGATGGGGAAAATAGGATGGACTATCATATAGTTAGGTGTTTTCTTGGTTGACTGAAAAATCACTTGCTTTAATTATGAGGATGACTTAGCTCAAGACTGATTTTTTGTGTGTGATGAAGACCTGGAATATTTAATTGACATAGGATGAACGTACTGGGTAATGTCATGCTAAAAAAAAAAGCCAATGCCCAACTCTTAGATAAAGATTCAGTTAATTTTGGGACCCAAGAATGTGCTATTAATAAGTCCCCAGGTGTTTCTGATCTGATAAACTGCATACCACCTCCTGAGAAAACCTGGAAGGAGGGGGGCAGGTGGGGAAAGATTTATTTAGTTGGCATCGGAAGGATGGACTAGGACCGCACTGGAGGTTTTCAGAAGTCGGGTGGACTCGTTAGCAAAGCAGGGATTCCCCTTGGCAGCCTGGGCTTGAACAAGATCACCATCAGGGATCCTCATTATGATCATATAAGGGAAGTTTCCTTTGAAATCAGCAGATGAAGTCTGCAGGGCTGATTAAACCTTTCATTTGTGCTCTCATCTTGAGTCAGAGGAGATGATTTTTTACTATGAAGAAAATAGGTTTTATTTTCACTGGTATGCATAGTTGGGCACTTATGCACATTGAAAGTAATATTTATCACAATTTAGAATCCTTCTTTGGCAGACATAGTATTCTGAGAAGATCCTACAACTACCACCCCCACCTCCCCTTCCGTTTCTCACAGAAAATTTAAAATACACGTTGAAAGGACACATTGCTGGGAATTCATGAATGGGGCATAGGCCACGTTTCTCTGAGTTCTAACAATGGTTAAATGGAGCTAAAAAATATACCTTTACAGGGGTGCATGGGCAGTTAGAATTCCCGGTGTCACGTCTTGGTCTTGGAAGATTGATGGAACCCAAGATGAAAGCTGGTCCAGTCCCAGCTGCACCTCCTGGGAGCTGTGGCTTTGAGCAAATGACTTTTGCTCCCCTGAATCTCGGTGTCCTGGCCAGTAACACCTGGGTGAGCAGGTGCCCGACTAGGTGCCACAGAGAGGCGGAGGGGGCTCCCGCCTGCCATGTGGGAGGCCTGGGTTGGGTTCCCGGCCGATGCATTTCCCAAACAAGCAGACAAACAAATGAAAAACCAAACCAAAAAAAAAAAAAAAAAAAAAAAAAAAAAAAAAAAAAAAAAAAAAAAAAAAATCCACAAATGGTGCTGCAATAAGGGGATGCTCACAAGGAAAATGAATGAAATGTGACCCCAGCATACAAAAATAAAGTGTACCCTAACATAGGTACTTTGCAACATTAGGGAGGCGGACTTCCTACAAGTTAACAGAACTCTGTTTAAGAACTGAGCGGCATTCGAGGCTCAGGTCAGGATAGGTCACTTACCCTTTCAGAACCCAGGGCTCTTACCTGCCGTACAGAGATAACTATCCTTAACTCCAATGTTATAAAAGGAATAATCGAGATCAAGTACATATGCAAATACTAAGCGCCTATGGTGTGATGGGACAAGTCTCTGGTTCTGTGTGAGTGTAAGTCTTAATTTGTGAATGCGACAGTTATTGGATGGCAGGGATTGTCATGCTGGAATATTTCTGGTTTGTCTACCCCAGGGTCATGTTCACCAGGAAGAGGATAGAGACTGTAACTGTATGGGAGGGACAGAGAGGGGGGCGGAGAGAAACATTTTCCCCTGCCAGATTATAAGGTCACCTGCAGTGGGTGGGGACAGTGCCTTCTGCTAGAAGGCCAGCAAGGTGACAAGGAAGGAAGAGAACTTTTTTTTTTTGAGCGCTGGCATATGCACGATATGTCATCTGTGTTATTTAATTTGATCTTTACACAAACTGAGGTTTATAATAATATTATTCTCAAGTCGGGATTCAAAGCAGGTCTCCTGACCTCGGAGCTCTCACCATGACATCTGTCATCCTTGCCAAGCCGTACTCGCCTTCTGGGTCTGGGATGGAAACAAGCGTTATCAAACAGGCTGCAAAAGGTCAAGGTGTAAAGAGCTGTTAGTCTTTAAATTCTTCACCACGTCAGCTCTGCTAAAGGAGAACCGACCAAAAGGGTTTGGGCTCATTTTGGGCTGTAGTTTAAAGGCATAGTGCTCTTGGGTGCTCAACTCTCCTTCCCTCCTCTCCACGGCAGCCAAGTTCAACATGTGCGTTTCTAAGTACATCTTGAACTCACTTGCCTTCAGGCTTTTTACAAGGTCGTTGTGCCTGAAGTACCTTCTGACATTTTACCCTCTGCCTTATCCTGGTTGGCTGCCTCTCATCCTTGAGTGTTCAGCTCAGATGTCATTTACAGAAAGTTTTCCCTAAGCACCCCATGCCAGCCCAGCCCCCCCCCCCAACATCCCTCTGTCTTGCCATCCTGGGGCATGTACCCTGCTAGATAGTTCCATTGCACCTCCTACTTTAAATCAGT
The DNA here is from genome assembly GCA_004026745.1 of Myrmecophaga tridactyla. NCBI lineage: Eukaryota > Metazoa > Chordata > Mammalia > Pilosa > Myrmecophagidae > Myrmecophaga > Myrmecophaga tridactyla. The sequence goes on along the minus strand of PVIY010001401.1, from coordinate 41,291 downwards.
AATTACCTCTATGTGGTAATTGTTTAATTTTTTTCCACTTCCAGATGAAAAGTGGAAGAAGGCATGGAGCTTTGTCTGTGCAGTCCTCTATTGTGTACCTCTGTCTAACGTGCAGAAAAGGTTCAATAATTACTTTGTTATAGAATGCTGGATAAATCCCTTGATGGAAAAGTATAAAGGGAAAATGAAACCTAGAAGAGGGGCCAGGTGCATTCCTCTTTCCTGGAGGTTCTCTTTCCAGGGATAAAAACTTTGGAGGTTTTATTTAATTAGAAAAGTGATTATTTTATATATCATCCTCATCAATTTAAAGGTTGTGTGCCCCTTACTCAGCATCCTACTAAGTCTACTTAGAGCTAAGAAGAAAGTAATGTGTAGTTTTAATTTAAATTCAGATTTTTATATCAACTGAGATTTTTAAAAATTTGTATTGAAATGGCAAAATGTAGCCACAGGTTTTTAAGTCTGCAACCAAACTCCAATGTTAACTACATCTGTTTGCCTGGCTCTCAGATTAAATGATAATCAGAGGCCTGTAAATAACAGGTTGAATATCCTATTAACTATTCTATATTAATCACCTCTCTTAAAAGAGAGATGCCAGTGCTAGCATTTTTAAAAAATATTTTTATTGAGAAATATCCACACATGTACAGTTCAGCTATATTGTACAATCAGTGGTTCACAATAGCATCACGATTGTGTATTCTTCACCATGATCATTATTAGAACATTTGCATCACTCCAGAGAAAGAAATAAAAAGAAAAAAAAAATAAGAGCTCATATATCCCATACCCTTTAGCCCTACCTCTCATTTACCCACAGTGTTTCAGTCTATCCAATTTTTACCTTTTATCACCCATCATTTATTTATTTTTATCCTTATTTATTTATTTGTTTTACTTATCTGTCTATACCCTGGATAAAAGGAACATCAGACACAAGGTTTTCACAATCACGCAGTCACATTGTAAAAGTGTATCGTTACATGGTTTTCTTTAAGAATCAAGGCTACTGAACACTGCTCAAAAGCTATGGGTACTTCCCTCCAGCCACTCCCTTACCATGAAATCAAAAGGGACATCTATATAATGCAAAAGACTAACCTCCAGGATAACCTCTCGACTCTGAAATCTCTCAGCCACCGATACTTTTAAGTTTGTCTCATTTCTGTCTTCCCCCTCTTGGTCAAGAAGGCTTTGTCAATCCCATGGTGCCCGGTCCCGGCTCATCCCTGGGAGTGGGTCCCACGTTGTCAGGGAGATTTACACCCCTGGGGGTCATGTCCCATGTAGGGGTTGGGGGGAGGGCAGTGAGTTCACCTGCCAGGTTGGCTGAGAGAGGGGCCACATCTGAGCAGCAAAAGAGGCTCTCTGGGGGTGACTCTTAGGCATAATTATCAAGTGCTAGTTTTTTTAAGTCGTCATTGGTTTTGTTCTCTAGAAAAGAATCACTATTCAGATATTAAGAAAAATGTCTGCAGTTTAAGTTTGTTGGGACTATATTAATCATATCTACCTTTTATTAGTGTTCTAGTTTGCTTGCTGCTAGAATGCAATATACCAGAAACAGAATGACTTTTCAAAAGGGGAATTTAATAAGTTGCTAGTTTACAGTTCTAAGGCCGAGAAAATGTCCCAATTAAAACAAGTCTATAGAAATGTGCAACTTAAGGCATCCGGGGAAAGATCCCTTGGTTCAAGAAGGCCGATGACGTTCAACGTTTCTGTCTCAGCTGGAAGGGCGCATGGCGATCATGGCGGTGTCTGCTGGCTTTCTCGTGGCTCTACCAAAAGGAACTTTCTCCAAAATGTTTCCTCTTTGAAAGGATTCCAGTAAGCAATTCCACCTTCAGTGGGTGGAGACACACTTCCATGGAAATCATCTAATCAAAAGTTACCACCCACAATTGGGTGGGTCACATCTCCATGGAAACAATCAAAATGCTCCACCCAGCAATATTGAATGAGGATTAAAGGGCATGGCTTTTCTGGGGTCCACCACAGATTCAGACCGGCACTATTAGTGATCCCTTATTGTGTAACAAATTACCCCAAATTTTAGCAGCTTAAAACAGCACACATTTATCATTTCACACTGTTTCAGAGGGTCAAGAGGTCAGGAGTGGTTTAGCTAAATGGCCCTGACTCAAGGTCTCTCGTGAGGTTGTTGCCAAGCTCACAGCTGGGTTCCTGTCATCTCAGGGCTCAGCTGGGGCTGGAGAACGTGCCCCCAATCTCACTCTCGGGGTTATTGGTGGCCTCAGTTCCTTGCCTTACCATTGGCCTCTCCGTGGGTTGTTCATAGCCTGGCAGCTTCCTTTCCCCAGAGAGAGATATCTAAAGGAGGGAGGGAGGGGAATGAGAGAGAGCTCGGGATAGAAGCCCAGGTCTGGTACAGTGTGGGAAGAGACGACACACGGATGCAAATATCAGGAGGTTGGAATCCTTGTGGGCATTATGGAGACTTAAGAATAGTCTTTGAATTCCATATCTAGGTCAGAATATAAATTGTGTTTTGTTTTTCTGTTTAGTATTTGTGGCAATTCACTTACCAATATAATATGCCAAAGTCTTTCAAAAAGAGTTCTGGTCTTAAATAACCGCTTGTTTATGATTGCCTGCAAAGAAATACTTCCATATACTGTCTTCATCTATAACATGAAAGTGTTGGGCTGGATGATTTTTAACATTCCATCCAACTCTGAAATTCTGAGCTCCTCTTAGGATGCTAATATATGGTTGAGTCTTTTGAATTTATACACTTGTGTGGAATACCACAAAGTTAAATTCTGTCTTTGTCCTTTTTTTTCTGATGTATTACTATTTTTATCTTAAGGTTAAGAGATGAGTGATTCCAGAATTGTGCTCATCTGGAATAAAAAGCTATTATTGCTAGGGTTTCCATTTGATGAGGTTAATGGCCTCCTATAGTGTTTTGAAAGCAAAAATGCTGATTTAAAATCCCTCTTAGATTTAACGTTATAGAACACTAGCTCTTCATAATTCAGCACTGTTCTCAGAATTCCATAGTTCAGAAGTGCTCTTCTGATCTAACCATTTATTTAAGAGGGGAATGAAACAGATTTAATCGGATCTTACTACTTTTGCTTGAACCTCTTCTACAGACTTCCTGTTGCCCTTAGAAGTAAACCTGAACTCTCCTTAATTTATTAAGAAGACCTCTGTGGTCTTGCTCTGCTCACCTCCGCAGCTTTGTGGCTGGTTGGTCACCTCCTCCAGTTAACTCACACCTTCATGTTGGCCATCGCTCTTTCTCGTCTCTCCCTTCCAGACCATCACGCTTTTTATTTCCCTGCCTGGGGCACTCTTAGTAGTTTCCACATGAATACCCTCATGGCCTTACCTCCTGATCTTCCGTTGGATTTCAGTTTTCAGGTCAATTCTGGCTGCTCCTGCTTCGTGCTCTCAGAGCTCCCTGTACTTTCTCTCTCATGGTAGATAGAGCCCCACTTTGTCATTCTGTTTTCAATTGCCTGTCACCCCTACTAGAACAAGTTTCTCAAGGGCAAGGACCATGTTTATCTCATTTGGTATTGTATTTCTAGATGTCCCCCATGCCTGGGAGATGCTGAGTACTTGAGATAGTTAATGAGTATGAAAGTATATTTCATATGTCTGTTGTCTAAAGCATAGGGAAGATTAAAAGCATTGTGTAATAGAAGGTATATTGCTTATACATACTGGGTAGTTTAGTAACTAAAAAAAAAAATCTTAGAAACTAAGGTTCCATTGCCACATACACCACCCATCTCCCATTCCACCCCCCTCTTTGAAATCTTTACTTATTTTTTTCTAATATGTATGAATTTCAGGGTCTTTATACAATTTGATAGTTCTTGTGGGAGTAGAAATACTTTTTCTTCCCCATCCTTTAATAAGTATGAGTTAATGGGTTTTGAAAGGCACTACTATCTAAATTTTTGCAGAAGTATTTTATAGGTAGGTGACTTTGCCGTTATTGGGATAGGAGCGTACGGTACTCTATTCTAGATTTTTAACTGACCAAAATGACTGCTGTCATTTGTAATCAAAGGTAATAAGCTGATAGCTTTTTTTTTTCCCAAAGCACTCTGGGATTTATTGGGGCCTGATAGCTTTTTAAAAACCACCTGTCTGCTCACTGATGTGGAGGTTTATATGCATACATTGTCACAGGACTTACAGTAATACCTTGACAAATTTCAGTTCTGAAGTTTTTTTTTACATCATTTACAGTGTTAACTCTATGCTGAGAACTTGAGTCTTTCTTCAGTAAATTTCATACTTGAATTTCATGGGATTTTGGCACTTGAAGGGAAATTAGCAATTAGAGTCTAGCCAAATCTGTCATTTTACATATGACAGAGGGATTCTCTATCCCTTTTACTAACTTTATTTCTTTTGATTCCATCTGCATCGCATCAAAATTATACTCTAAGAGATTATCAGTATTGACAAGAGAAGGATTAGTTTGTTGTAGTTGTCGGGTTAAAGAGTGGGAGGTTCTAGGCGTGAGTTTTATTGACTCTCTGTGGCCTTGACCCCAGTGGGCGGTAAGTATTTGGATAAGCTGGATCTCTGAAAGGATGGCCAAGGTAGATGCCACAGTCTAAAAGACAGAATGATTGGAATTGCAAAATGCACCATCTTCTGAATGTTTTGTTTTGTTTTTTTTTTGATTGGTCATCAATAAGATTCAGTTATTTTTAGAAAAAGAAAATGCATATAAACTGTTTTAGTTTGTTAAAGCTACTGGAATGCAGCATAATAGAAACAAATAGCTTTTAAAAAGGGAATTTATTAAGTTGCAAGTTTGCAGCTCTAAGGCCATGAAAATGTCCAAATTAGGGCACCAACAAGAGGTTGACTTCACTCAAGAAAGGCTGATGCCAGCTGGACCAACTCTGTCAGCTGGGAAGACACTTGGCTGGCATCTGCTGGGGTCTTTGGCTTCTGGACACCTCTGTCAGCTAGGAAGGTGCATGGTGACATCTGCTAGCTTTCTCTACTGACTTTTTTGTTTCATGAGGCTTCCCCGAGGGTGTTTTCCTTGTTTATCTCCAAACATCTCTGGCTATGTGAACTCTGTCAGCACTGAAACTCTTTCCAGAAGTGGTTCCCTCCTAAAGGGCTACAGTAAGCAACCCCACCTTGAATGGGTGGAGACACATCCCCATGGAAACCACCTTATCAAAAGGTACCAGCCATAACTGGGTGGGGTCACATCTCCATGGAAATAATAAAAAAGATCCCACCCAGCAGTATTCAATGAGGATTAAAGAACATGGCTTTTCTGGGGTACATGACAGTTTCAAACTGGCACATAAGCCATTTCAGCATTTCGGGGTAGATAAACAGGGTTGCATATAAATAGAGACATGTAGAGATTATGCAGAGATTATCCTAAATGATCCAGTAATTAGACACAGGATAGGTTCTAGATTTCTGTTCATTCCAAACTTTTATTCTCCAACTGTGCCATTCTGCATCTTGCTGATACCCAAGAATTTCATTTTCTCTTTAGTTATTTTCTAACAACTTAACAATGAAGAAGTACAGTTTCTCTTTATTTGAACATGTTAAATGAGTATTTGGAGAGCCACGCCAGGGAGTTGTGAGCCAAGAGTGCTGATCTTTAATAGTCAAAAGACTATAGTTTAGGTAAACATACCTTTTGGAATATTGCAAATAGTTTTGAAATTTGAATTTTAATTGCATTTCTTTCTTAAGAGTGGTCTCTGAGGGCTTGGTCTTATGGGATGACTTCTATTTCTTAAACTGTATAAAATGATTTTTCATAAATTGAATCATTTTCTGTGATCTTTTATTGTATGTTTATAGATATTTCTATTTATTCAGCATGTGCTTTTTTTAGTATGTTTCTTGTGCTGGCCACTGTTCTAGATACTGGAGATATAGCAGTAAACTAAAGAACAGAAATCCCTGCCCTTGTGGAGTCAGAAAATAAAGATAAATAAATTGTTATATATTGCTATTGAATAAACTGGTCGATCACTTATGTACCAAGTATTATTTGAAGCCTTTACAAAGATGAACTCATTATTCAGGTAATATATTAAAAGATAAATGCTATGGAGAGAAATAAAGCAGGAAAGTGAGATACAAAATATTGAAGATAGAATGGGTAGGGGTGAGGGGAGAACAATTTCTAAATTGAGAAGATGACATTGAACAAGACCTGAAGGAGATGAGCGAACAAGCCATATGGTATTTTCTGAAGGGAGATGGTTCCAAGCAGAAGGAGCTGCAAGACTCCTTCTAAGGAGAACTAAGGCAAGAATGTTCCTGCAAGTTTGAGGAAAAGCAAGGATGCAGGAGAGCATTGCACCTGAATGAGTGAGGGGCGAGCATTGGGTCCTAGCAATGACTGTGGCTTCTACTTTGAGTGGGATGGGAGATACTAGAGCAGGAGAATGACATGATCTAACTTAATTTGCATCTTAATAGAATCACAACTCAGGCGGCTTAGAATAGGTGACTTGGAGCAGTGAGGAGGCTATTTTAATAATCCAGGCGAGAGATCTCGGTCGCATGAGATAAGGGTTATGGCAGTGAAGTGGTAGAATAGATCAGAATCTGGATATATTTTGGTTCTTCTTCTACTGTGTGGTTCCATATAATTTTAGCTTGTTTTGCTTCCAGGCTCTCTGTAAGTAGTTATATAAATAATCTGTAAAACAAATTCTTTAAATGCTATGGAAACACCAATTATTTAAAGAAACTGTGCAAACAATTACATGGTAATTTCTCTTTTGTTTAGATTTTTTATATATTCGGTGTATTTTCAAATGGTACAATCTGTATTTGGAAATAAGATTTCTCATGTAACATGGCAGTTTAAGTGCCAGGATCAACTTATCTGATGAAAACAACTGAAAATGCCAGGCAAAATATATTTTTAATCTTTTTAAGTGTATCCATGAAATAATAACAACAACAACAAAAAAATATGTTTAGAATACTAAGTTGAGAGACTTAGTAAAGGAGATAAACTGAGCACTGAAGCTGGCTTTTGTGTTGAGGGCTTTGGCCAAACCTGAGGTACCTAAGTATCAACTATATTCTGTGCTCATAGGTTTAGGGGCAGAAAACAAATCCAAAATGGGAAGTCTAATAGGACATTAAAGGCAAGGACCCCCAAAGAGCCTCATCCCCAAGGCGAGAGAGAATTAAAATTAACCCGCTTCCCCTATCCCCTGAAGAGAAACCTCCCTCACACAGACCTCACTATCCATCTAAGAAATTAGTTATCATAGAATGGCCCTCTTCCTGGTTTTCAACTTGAAGGCACACAATCTGGAGGTTAGAACGACCACAAACCAAGAATTGAGTTTGAAGTGGTTCCAGAACAGTAATGTCACCAGGCATTTGACAAGGACATCCAAATAGTTTTTGAAAGAACCCTTTCACCTCAGGCTTTGAAAAATGTCCATCCATATGGTCTAAGAAGATGAATAGCTCATAGTTGAGAATCACTAGACACCCAAGGCCCCATGAGGGAGAGCCATTGAAAAAATAGACTGTAAAATTGGAGACATAAAAAGTTTGGCAGTTGGAATTATCAGACACAGAATATAAAATAAGTATGATGAATATATTTCAAGAAATAAGAGTTCTGAAAATTCCAACAAAATTTGGAAAAGTCCATGTTTCTAGAAATAAAAAATACAAGATTTTAGTTTTTTTAAATTAATGGATAAGTTAAATAGCATATTAGAATAATTTAAAGTTTCATATCCCTTGGCTTCTTTGGCTCTCCTGATTCTTTTTCTCTTTCAGGCCACTCATTCTCATTGATTCTTTTACTATATCTAAAAAGGATATAGAATTTACTTCTAGTTCTTTTTCTTTCCCTCACTTTTTATTTATTTCCTGGATGAACCCATTTGCAAATTTTCAACTATGTTAATAATTCCCAAATCTAAACTTTTAGCACAGACTTGCTTTCCAAACATTAGTTGCACAGGACATTTTTTACTTAAATGTTCCATTGGCACTGCAAACTCAGCATTTCCAAAGTGGAATTCATTTATTTTTCCCAGCAAATCTATTCTTCCTAGGCTCCTGAGTTAGCCATAGATAGAAACAAGAAATTTCTAAGACATCTGGCATACTTCCTTCCACTTTCCCATTTTTTTTTTTTTTTTGGCATGGGCAGGCTCTAGGAATCGAACCCGGGTCTCCAGCATGGCAGGTGGGAACTCTGCCACTGAGCCACCGTTGCCCGTCCAGTTCCTTCCACTTTATCCTTTCAGATTTAATTATTCCCACATCAGGACCACCCTATCATTGAAATTTTCCTTTGCATCTGTGGCAGTACCCCTGAAAAACACATTCTTAAAGGTAGCCCATTTCTGTGGCAGTGAATCTTTCCTAAGTAGGACCTTCTGATGAGGTGGCTTGAGTTAAAGTGTGGTCCAGCCCAACCAGGCTGGGTCTTCACCCTGCTACTGGGCTCCTTTATGAGAGAATGAAATTCAGGTGGAGAGAGAGCAAGGCACAAGCTGAAAGTCTAGGGAAGCAGAAAAGAAGGGAAAGGCCTCTGTGTGCACTGCCATGGACAGAGTCCCTGCTTCCAGCTGGCGTTTGAGGGAAAAAAGCACGTGCAGCATTGCCGGGAGGTGTTTAAGAACCAGACCTAGAGGTGCCTAACATCCCTTCTGCCCACCTTTTTTTTGGCCAGAACTCAGCCATGTGCCTTGTGGTAGGTGAAGCTAAATAATATAATGTAGTCCTTCAAATCATGTTTCAAAAAAAGTGTTTAATACAGAGGGAAAGGGAAAAAATAGAATGTTAAGTGGGGAATAAAACGTCATGATTCAAAACTAAATGCACTCTGATTCTGTTAATAAAATAAATATTTTAATTTTAAACAACTGTAAGGAAATACCTCGTTAGCATTTTGATCTATAGCTGAATAGTGAGATTGTTGGGAATCTTCTTCCAAATATTTTCCTGAATTATCTAAAGTATTTCATGTATCTATATTTCTATAAATATAAATATATCTATATTTAAAGAAAATAGTGTCTTTAAAAGATTATTTTTTACCTAGAAATCACCTATCAGAGGGCCTTGTACATAGTAGATGTTTAATAAATATTCATAGATTGAATCAATATATATTGAGTAGAGTGAGTAAATCTAAAAAGCCTAAGAATAAAATATTAAGAAATTGTTATTTCCCTACTAATGTGATTTACCATGTGGTAACTGATGAGCCAAATCAGCACACTTTCTTCTTTATATAATTATCCTGATTTCAGGTTTACACTTAAATCATATTGTAAGTAGATACTAATACTAGTGAATTACCTATGTTAGTGTTTCCTGAACTTTTTCCATTTTGGTACTATTTCTGCCATTTTCAGTCATAACTGAAGTGGCACATATACTATTGCTTTGACATCTGTCATTAGAATTAGTTACCTTTTATAAACTTAAATTTAGCTTGTAACTAAACAGCAATACCAATAAAAGCACAGGATTGTGCTGTTAATTTTTCTGCACATATTAAAATAGTTACATAACGATTATCAAAGTTAAAAACATTTGTGTTTCACTTAATCATCTCTTTTAGCACTTTTTGGGAATCACTGACCTATCATATATTGTATCTACCTGTTTAATGTTTCATATTTGGGGCTCAAATGTCTGTGTTTATGGGCCATGAACAATACACAAATTTTGCTCAGCTGGCAGAAAATCTAGTTTTATGATTTATGTCTAGTTTATGATTTATGTTCATATATAGTTACCAGCAAGTGAGTGCTTAATAGGTGGTATACAGACTGGCTTTTAAAGAAAAAAGGCAGTTTTTAAACAATCAATACTCTATCTGCCGCTCCTTCTCGAACCCCATTTTCAGTGGCAGCCCACTGACATGGCATGAAGTGTTTCTATGGCAAAACTTAATAAGTTGGGTTGATATATGAAACAGTTCTAGGAGGCCAGAATTCTTTGTTTTTCACATAGTTCAGATGAGTAAAACAGAAATATCTACTGTTTCTTGAGATCATCATCCTATGCCCAGAGAAGTTAAGTAAACAAAAAACAAAAATATCAGTACTTGTACATTTTGGGTGAAGGTTTCTATTTCAGTGACAAACAGCAAAGGTAAGCTTTGTATTGGGAGACACTTAAGATTATAAAATCTTTTATAAAATTATAAAATCTCTGGGGAAATCCTGTTTGAGATGATTTATGTATTGTCTGAAGTATGGATATGTTTTCTAGTTTTTTTAATGGCTTTGTAGTTATTATGGTCAAGTCCCTCTTTTGTTTTCTTTTTTTTTTTTTAAAGCCAACTGTTAGTAAAGAGATGAGAGCAGGGCAGGATGGAGTGAAGTCAGCAAAATAATAATTGAGAATCATAACCAAGAAGTTGCTAAAATACCTTAAGTAAAATGAGGATAGATTTTCTTTGCCTGTGTTTTTTTTGTTGTTGTTGTTGTTTTTTCTTTTTTTCATGGGCAGGCACCGGGAATCGAACCCGGGTTCTCTGGCATGGCAGGCAAGCACTCTTGCCTGCTGAGCCACCGTGGCCCGCCCCCCCTTTTTTTTTCTGCCTGTGTTTTTTAAAGAAAATGAAAATCTTCAACACAAATTCCATCTCCACAGTCCATGGGGGAACCCATCAAACAAGAGCTGCTGTGTGAAGATGAGTCCTCACTGGGAGCACAGACTTTTGAAATAAGCCTCTCCTGAGTACTCATCGTCATAAAGACACGGGCTGGGCTAGTTCTTATTATCACCACTTAGGTGTGACTGGGACTCTATCGTGGTGGTCATTCACTCAAGTGCATCAACCTTTGGGTGTATTTTAATTATTGAGCCAAGAAATGAATAATTGGAAAGGAGGACACCTGGTACTGTCCTACAAATAAGATCCTATGACTCGATTTCTTTTTCCCTTTCATATCTGAACAATAATTATATTCCTACAAGTAAGAAATAGGGGAATGAAACGCCCTGGATTGAGGGCCAGTGGTAAATGTTCTGCTCACCCCATGTCTCACCTACTTTCACCCTGACCCCTACCATTTATAGTTTCAGTGATCTGAGCATCCTGGTATACTTTCCTTCCTCTTTTCTAACACTACCTGACCTTCTCACTTTTTAATATTTGGTTTAAGAGCTTATTTCATGTGACTATTAGCCTAAATGGCTTCATCCTTTTTGACGTTGGATATAAATAATAAATAACAGATGGTGAGATTGGCCTCAGCTTTGGCTGACCTCGTTAGACTTTATTTTTTCTTTTTGTATGCTGTATGGTGGGGGTCACATTTCATTCCTTTTCCATGTGAGTATCCCCTTATTGCAGCACCATTTGCTGAATTTTTTTTTTTTTTATTCGCTTGTTTGTTTGCTTGTTTGGGAAGTGCATGGGCCGGGAATCGAACCTGGGCCTCCCGAATGGCAGGTGAGAATTCTACCACTGAACCACCCTTGCTCCTCCTCGTTAGCCTTTAAATGAGAATAATAGAAACCCAGAGATGTTTATTTCCATTGTCCTGGCACTGAGGGATAATGGCTAGAGTTCATTAATAAAATAACAGAAATCATTCTCCCATGTGGACTGCTGGAGAAACAACCAACAGCGCCCCTTGGCCCATCGTAGGCAGCGAGCTGGAGGAGTCCCTGGGCTCCTGCATCCCTCGGAGGCTGCAAACCCAGCGCGTCCCACCCTGAGCCCTTCCAACTCACGTCTGAGGACAGCCTCCCACTGCTGGGAGGGAAAGGCTATAGTTTGAAGGTTGGTCTTTTTGGCCACCCTGTGTAGACGCAGTCATCTTCAGGTGTGCTAAATCACCTCTTCTCAATGTGTGTATATCTCTTAGCTTCATAAACTGTGGTACGAGCAAGGTAAATTAAGCTACCTGCTTTGTTTAGGGAAGGAGGGCCTGAGGGTCAGAGTAACTGAGTTGAGGTCAAATAGTGCCTATAACAGGATCTGAACCCATTTTTCCAGATTCCCACTCTAGGGTTCCCTTTACTCTACCGAATCTCCTATTTCAAGTTGAAACATGATTTAGCTTGTTAAATGTAATTAAATAGTTATAAACTGAGCATGGGTGCTAGAGATACAGGGGTGGCAAGATGGAAAAACTTTTCTGTCTTCACAATACTTGTGGACCAGAGGGAAGACAGAAATCAAAGTATGTGATGAGAATTTTGTTAGGAGAGATGTGTGGATCCACTGCAGGATGCTGTGGGTGCCCCGGTGGCATCTAGTCTGTTCAAGTGCAAGGAAAAGCCCTCCTGGAGGAGGGGGTGTTAGAAGGAGACCCTCCAATAAGTAGACCTTCCCTGTACCAGGGTGGGGTTTGAAGGAGAACATGCAGAATTCCTGAGAGAAGATAGAGGAATTGAGACAAGTCCACAGAGCTGGAGTGAGTGTTTCAGGGTGGGTGATGGCTAAACCAAGGATTTTAGAAGTAATCCTGAGGGCATTGGGAAGCAATGACCAATGAGAAAGGAGAAAACAGACAATCAATGAATGTGGATTGAGCACCACAGGGAATATTCGGATTTCCTAAGTATCCCAGAATATGCATATTTCAGATTAGAGCCTGTGGTAGTTAGATTCAGTTGTCAATTTGACCAGGTGAAGGTGTCTCGTTCTATTGCTGTGAACCTTATCTGTTGCTGATTACATCTGCAGTTGGCTAGGAGGCATGCCTGCTGTAATGAATGACGTTTGACTTAATTGGCTGGTGCTTAAATGAGAGAGCTCAACATAGCACAGACCAAGCAGCTCAGCATACCTCATCTCAGCACTCGCAGTCAGCCCAGGCCTTTGGAGATGCAGAAAGGAATCACCCTGGGGAAAGTTGTTGGAACCCAGAGACCTGGAGAGAAGGCCAGCAGAGATTGCCCTGTGCCTTCCCATGTAAGAAAGAACATCAGTTGAAAGTTAGCTGCCTTTCGTATGAAGAACTAAAAAAATAAATCTCCTTTTATTAAAAGCCAATCCGTCTCTGGTGTGTTGCATTCTGGCAGCTAGCAAACTAGAACAGAGCCCCTCTTGCCACATCTGATAATGTTATGGATACCCAAATAGTTATTTTCCTGAAAGTAGACCAAGGAAAGAGAAGCCAGTGCTTTTCTACTTGAAGTTAGCCTTCAATTTATTCCATATATGCTTATTGTATATCTACTGTACTCAAGGGCATATAGCACAATGCTTTAGGCCCTGTTGAAAAGTCAGTGAGCAAGTATGCATTTAAGCATTTACTGAGCATTTCTTTTTTAAAAAAATTTTTTATTGTAAACCTTAACAAATATACAAATATTCTTGAAATACAAACATGCATGGTGTACAATCAATGGCTCACAATATCATCACATAGTTGTATAATCATTATCATGATCATCTTTTTGAACATTTGCATCTCTCCAGCAAAAGAAATAAAAAAGAAAAAAGACACATACCCTACCCCTTACCCCTCTCTCATTGATCACTAGTATTTCAATCTACTCAATTTATTTTAACCTTTGTTCTCCTATTATTTGTTCATTTTTTATCCATATTTTTTTACTCATCTGTCCATACCCTGGATAAAAGGAGCATCAGACACAAGGTTTTCACAATCACACAGTCACATAGCAAAAGCTATATCATTATACAGTCATCTTCGAGAAACATGGCTACTGGAACACAGCTCTACAGTTTCAGGTGCTTCCCTCTAGCCACTCTAATACACCATAAACTGAAAAGGGGATATTTATAAAATGTGTAAGAATAACCTCCAGGATAACTTCTCTACTCTGTTTGAAACCTCTTAGCCGCTGACAATTGATTTTGTCTCATTTCTCTCTTCCCTCTTTTGGTCGAGAAGGTTTTTTCAATCGTTTGATGCTGAGTCCCAGCTCATCCCAGGATTTCTGTCCCATGTTGCCAGGGAGATTTACACCCCTGGGAGTCATGTCCCATGTAGAGGTGGGGAGAGCTGTGAGTTCACCTGCTGAGTTGGCTTAGAGAGAGAGGCCACATCTGAGCAACAAAAGAGGTTCTCTGGGGGTGACTCTTGGGCCTAATTTTAAGTAGGCTTACCTTCTCCTGTGTAGGGATAAGTTTCATAGGGCCAAATCGGCTCAGCCTATTCATTTGATTGTCCCCACTGCTTGGGAGAATATCAAGAATTCTCCAAACAGGGAAATTGAATTTTTTCCCCTCACTCCCCATTACCCAAAGGGGACTTTATTCACTGTTCAAATCACTCTGGGATTTATCGGGGCATCACACTAACCTGGACAGACTAAGAAAATCTCATATTGTCTTCAAGGTTCCATGAACTTATGGTGTTCAATTAAACTGACCATACAAGTTAAATTAGGAAATGCACAAAATACAAATTTTGCACCAAATAAACACTTCTCCCTTTAGTCTCACACAAAAGTTGAAGTTTTAAAATATGGATAACCATCTATTTTCAACACCCTGCAATACTGATATTCCTTTGTTCTTCCTCATGCAAAAACATTTTAAAATTTGTACATTTAATCACCACCATCATTGTACACGGTAGACATTTCTAAATTATACCATCTCAGTCTCTATCGTCTATCTTTCCTTCTGATTTTATATGTGTCCCCAGCCCTTCTTCCTGTTGCGTGTTTCTGCTTGCCCATAGCACTCTTAGAGTTGTGGCTTTTACAGTTGAAGTGAGGGCCCCTTTCTTTTTTTTTTTTTTTGCATTAATCTGTTGGGGAGATAGAACGAAACAAAATGAAACTGCTGGGACAAAATTAAAAGGAAAACCATGTTTAAGCATAGAATAGTTTCTACAAACAGGTATCATCAGACTGCTTAATGTTTTCATAAACAACCAATAAACAAGTAGATCTAAGGATTACATCCAAAATAAGATAATTTTTGGGTTACTTTGGCTTTTAAAGGTATGTTTTTTTTTTTAACTAAGAACTAGTTTCAGTTTTATATTACCCAAATCAAGGCCATTGTGTCTGGCTTCTGAGAGTTTATAAATTAGAGGGAGCTAAGGACACATGAACAAATACATATATATATATATATAGTAGCAACACACAATGAAAGGGCTAAAGCAATGTGGGAAACTAGACAAACTTGTTAATCTGTTGCCTCATACTGTAAAAATGAGAGGGGTGTATTCCAGGCATTTTTTTCTGTTTACACAATTTTAAACAAAATGGTTGAAAACCAGCACATCCCTGTTTTATAAAGTTTTCTAAATATAATATGATGTCTAATAAAGTAATAAAAGTGATGAGCCATTACCCGTTTGGGGAATTTGTCTTTGAGTAATCAGAAAAAGAACAGATGGCCAATTTCACTCCTGAAATGAAATTGTTTTAATCATAAGGAGACATTTTGAGTGTTATTAGACAGTTTTCTAGCAGCACAGGTTAAAGAAAATCAACCAATGATCTAGATTCATAAAGTTTTATAGAAATGTCCCAGTTTGCTTAAAGAAAAGATCCAAATGACCCTTTTCATAGCGTTAAAAGGATTTATATAGCTTTCTTCTTACTAATACACACCAATTTTGATACCTCCAGAGGAAGAGATTTCTGGTTTTATTTAAAACATGCATGGCACTCACCGTTCATATCTGATTTCATAATGTGTTTATTCAACAATGATCAAGTGAATAATTGTACCAGAAAGAGGGTGCAGCGTCCTGCCCTGAAGGAGTATATGGCCTGGAGAATCCGAACTGAATTATTATTGGTCACAGAAAGTAAATCTTTTGCTTGGCCATTCTTCTCACTACTACCTTCAATTTTTTTTTAAAGTTAAGGTCACATTTTATTAGTATTTTTAATATATTCCTTTCTTTTTCTATGAGGTAGTGTGAAAACACTTTTCTAGTTCTCTTTCATTTAGTTTTATGCCAAAATGGTTTCTACCATGAACTTATCAAGGAAATTCACTGCCACAATTCGCTCCTGGTTATTTCTGCATGTTTCAAAAAAAAGGGAAGGAATAAAAAATGCTAATGACCATAGGTATCCCTAAAGCTCTTTATGGGTGATGTGGAACAAGAAAAGAAAAAAAAAAAAGAAATGAAAACTTTTTTTGAAGCAGTGACTTGGGAGCACAGAAAGGAGACAAAGTGAAGTAGGTAGAATTCCACAACAAGTCAGAATTGTTTTGAAGCAAGGTTGGGAAAACAGGTTAATGGTGCGGTCTAAATAAAAGCTCGATTCCATAAGCTAAGGACCAGGAAGAGCCTCGCAGGAATGTGCTGAGGATTGAATCTCGCGCCCCCCCAAAGGCCAGTCCAGGTCCCGAGCCCTGGCCCTGCGGACCTATGTGTAGGCAGGACCTTTGAAGCCCGTCCTTAAGGTGAACCCACACTGCATGAGGGGGAGCCTTCTCCCAATATGACCGAAAGACATCCGCAGAGGAAGATGGACACAGAAAGAAAAGCCACAGGGAGCAGCCGGAAGCTGAAAGGGACCAGACCCGAAGGAGAAGGGATAGGAGGCCGCCACGTGCATTGCCATGTCACAGAAAAGCCCAGAACCTCCGACTGCTGACAGGCAGCGCCAAAAAAGACACCGTCTTGGGGAGAAAGCATCACCTTGTTGACACTTTCATTTTGAACTTCCCCGAGCCTCAAAACCATGAGCCAATCAGTTCCTATTGTTTCAGCCAACCCGTCGTACGGTATTTGTTTTAGCAGCCGGGAAACTAAAACGGCACATCGTCAGGTAGAAATAATACATTGCAATTTTGTAATTCAGCATTAAATAAAAGTTAACCGCCAGTTGCCCATGTGACGTCTGCCAAGTGACAGAAGTATGTCTCTTACCTAGGAATAGGTTGTTTAAGGATTGCTGTATGATTTCATGAGTCATTTAATGCTTAATAACAAAACCAAATCAATCAAGGGGAAAAATAGCAGCTCAGATTGATTGGCTTGGACATTTAACAGTTTATTCCTCTTCTGTAATTTTGAAATCTCAGCATTAGGAACCAGACTTTTTCGTAATATTGCTATTTCTTCTTCAGATAATCTCCAGTGATAATTTATTGCATTCGTAGTATATATATGCAAACTTAAAGTACAGATTGTTTCACTTGGTAGGTTTTTAAAAAAATGTCCATTGCACAAATAGAAGGTGCTATGTATAAGACTTTGCACCTGTCTAGCTAAAGCAGACATTTTTCAAAAACTATGTATCATTTTAAATATTCATCCTCAGGCTTTGGGGTCAGAGAGTTAAAAGAGGAACTTCACCATACAATTTCAATAAATTTGCCTTTATCAATTACCCAGAGTTTGAGCTACCACCCAGTTTTACCTACTGCCTACTTCTGAGCTTATTGGGTAACTTTAGCTAAGATTCAATAAACTCCCTTCTTATATCTATAAATTGGGAAGAATTACTATTTCAAAGTGTAAAATACAAGAAAAATATAAATTGCAGGACTAATCACAGGATTTTGTGAGAGGCGATTTATGTCCCCCTGGTGGACCAGTGGGGTGGCATGGAGAGACGCTGCACATTCTCCAAACCCCGCCTCGTTGTCTGCCGGGGCACAGAGCTCCCCAGACGCCCTCGATGCGCTCATGTGCCTGCGCGCTGGCCGCCGGAAACCATGCACACCACCTGCAAGCCAGGTCCCCTGTAGGTCTTCTTGCACAGTCCTTCACCTGCTGCCTCCTCTAACGTCCGCCTTTCATTCAGGGGCTCGGCATTCAGGGAAGACGAGTCTAGGGGATGGAAGAGTCGCTCTGAATGGGTGTGCGAAATAGTTTTGCCTTTGCTCCTCCCATGCGCCTGCAGTGAACTGTGACTTGAGCAAGAAATGAACGTATATTGCATTGTACCCTTGAGGTTTGGGGTTGTTTCTCTTAGCAGTTAGTACAGTTGGTAAAGGAAGAGGGTTGGGGAAAAAAATAAGAAAACAAACATTCTCATTTTAGGGTTTGACACAAAGGTCATATTACTCTGTGGGAAATGAATATGGCAATAACAAAATCACATGCTGTAAGTGTCTGATTTAAGCAAAAAGTCACCAAGCCAATATGGTAGGGTCAAATGCAGTAGCATGCCTTGCGATCATCTATTTTTCTCTTCAAACACAAGTTCTGATGATCTGTGTCCAATTTCTCCAGGCATGCAGCTATTGACTTGTCCTTGGGCAACAGTTTTTCAGTCTTCCACTCAAATTTCTCCTTAATTATTTATCTTCATAACCATTTAGTTATTTCTTCATTTCCAAATAGTTAAGAAAGTTATTTTCAGTTTTTCAGAAGTTGCTGGTAACAACTTCTTTGAAATTAATGAATCATTGTATTATACTTATGGATTTTGTGAGTCATGAGTTCAGACAGGGCTCGATGCAGATAGCTTACTCTATAATGTGGGAAGCCTCCGCCATTAAGAATTGAAAAACTGGGGTGATTCAAACAGTGGGGGGTTCCTGGAGGCTTCTCTCACATGTTTGCTGCCTGGGATGAAATGACTCAAAGGCTGGGCTGAGCTATCTTGGGACTGCTGACTGGAGGAGCTCTTGTATTTGTTCTTTCAGTGGTTTTGCTAGGAAATTTAACACGGACATATATTAAACGTACATATATATATATCACAAAGTTTAAAGTTAGTCAACATACTTAACCCCCCTACCAAATAAACTGAAGACTTAGTAAACTTTAATCCCTGCCCCCCACTCCACCCACAGCCGACTTATATGCTATTGTTGGCCAGGATTTTGGCACTGCTCACAATTTTTTTCAAGTGCTAAAATCAGCACACATTTATTTTCCTGTAGTTGTGAAGGTCAGAATTCCTACAATCAAGATGTCGGCAGAGCTGTGCGCCTTCTGGAGGCTGTAGTGAAACACCCATCCTGTGTTCCATCTTTGAGAAGCCAGCTGTATTCCTTGGCTCATGTCACCACCCTGCTATCTTCAAAACCAGCAGGCATAGTAGCTCCCAAAATCTCTCTCTCTCTCTGTTTCCATCGCTGTGTCACATTTTACTTTAACTCAAGCCTTGCCCACTTACGTGTAATTATTGACCAGGATTTGGGCACTACAATTAATTTTTTTAGACTCCTAAATTAGACATTATTGTTCTTGTTTCACACAGTCAATGTTTGCTGAGGTTTAACCAAAGGCTGTTTTATGCCCCTCAGTTTAGGGAGGATTTTTATACCCCAGTCCTAACTGGAGCATTTTGTGAATGTTTTCTTCAATTTGGGACACATGGTCTATAAATGTCCACTCTATCTTCCTCACTTTGCCAAATTCATTATCTTTATACATTGCCTTGGAATAATCACCAGGCTATATTATTAGGAGGAGAAAGGCAAGGTGGAAAAATGTGCATAGTATGCTGCCATTTGTCTAAGAAAAGAGAGAGGACATGAATATGATACGTATGTATAAAAATGCAAAAAATAACAAGTTACCTATAGGTTGGGACAGGAATAAAAGGTGGTTTTCTCTAATATACCTTGTTTTACACATTTTACTTTATAATCATGTGAAGCATTGTGTATAATTAAAAAAATAAATTTCAAACAAGCAATCCCTAAATTTGGAAAGCAAAATGAAACACATATTTAATGTATTAAATAGTCATAAAAAGGGGAATTATTTCAACCTCCAGGTAAACCAGATAAGCCCTGAAAAACAGAGGGCCAGCTTTTCCAGAAAGTCAACCAGTTCCATCCCCCATCCCATTTTATTGACAGCCCCTTCCAACATGAAAAAGTTAGACTGGCCAAAGCCCAAACACCTCTAAAGAGTGGGAGAAAGATTAAAGATGATTGCTTTTATGTATATATATATTATTTAAAGAGAAGGAGGAATATAACAGAGAAAACAGGATTTAACACAAGAGTATGATTGCTGAATCATTATATTGATATTTCTGTTGGTCTCCAGTGTCTTGGAGTAGTTAGAAGAAAAAAACAAATAATCATGGAACTGCAACCCATGCCAAACTTTAAAATCTATTCCATAATTACTTGTTAAAATGTATTTGGAAATTTATTGCTTTTTTGTATATATATATATATTTCATAATTTTAAAAAAGTTTAAAAAGAAGAATTATTTCAAGTGATATTAAAAGAGTATTTTGACTTATATCCATTGTGCACGATGTCGATGTTCTCCGTCTGTGCAGGCTTGCCTGGAACAGTGCAGTTTATGCCTGTTGTACTGGCATGGCTGTTAACAGCACCACCTTTCATTCTCAAAATGACACTTTCCAGCAATCCAATTGTTGGTGACAGTGTTGTCATTGTTATTCTAAGTCAGTTGTTGGCATATTGTAAGATAAAGAAAACGAATAATTGTGTCAGTGTCATTGGACACTGGAATTTCTGAATTGGGAAAAAGGAGATACAGATATAAGATTAAAGAAGTTAATTTAAAATCCTGGGTTCCTAAGTTTGAAAATCTCCCCAGCTGTGCTCCCTGCTATCTATATCCCCCAGATATATTTATCATGTACAAGAAATACCTTGATACCATATTATGAGTACATAAAATATATATGATTTATCAATTAAATATAAAAATTCTTTTTATATTATTTAATAAGCACTAAAATATTTTTGCTCTTAAAGATTATGTAATTAACAGAGTATGAGATTATGATGTGTTTTATCTTTTAAAGGATTATATGGATATGGATATAGATATGTGCCATTTATAATAGCAAGACAAATAGAAATCATTAGAAATAAATCTAAAACACTTTAATGGAGAAAATTATAAAACTATTGAAAAGCATTTAAAAAAGACTAATTGAATGTAGAGATATACCAAGTTTATCATTGCATTACTATAAAAGCTATTAATTGTCCTCAAATAAATGTATGGATTCAATGCAGTTCCAGTCAGAATCTCAAGAGGATTTTTTGAGGCACTTGACAAAATGATTCTGGAATTTATAAGGAAGGGAAAATGGCCAAGAATAGTCAAGATGCTTCTGAAGCAGGAGAAAGAAGTAGAAGGAATTTCCTTAATGGAGTTCCAGCTATAGGAATTTTAAAAGTACAGCACTGCTGCAGTGCTAACCAAATAGACCAGTGAAGCCCAATGGTTCCCCACAGAAATTCACACGCATATGCAAACCTGATATATGTAAAAACTGGAGTGGTATTAGGACAATTGATTTTCCATGTGGGAAAAGAATGAAAATGGATTTTTTCTTCAAAACATTAAAAAAAAAAAATCCCAGATGAGTCAAGGGCTTATACCTGAAAGGCACATGTTTAAAACTTTTAGAAGCAAATATAGAGATTACCTTTATGATCAGAGAAGAATTTCTTCATCAAAACATAAAAATTGAAAATCACAAAAAAGATTAAAAAATGTGACTACATTGTAAATTTCTCATCAAAATACAATATAAGGAGCTTAAAAAGACAAACTGGGAAAAGACATTTGTAACATATACAACTGACAGAGGATTAATGTCTAGGATATATACAATTCTTACAAAGGCGTACAACCCAATAATAAATTGGACAAAAGCTATGAGCAGGCATTTCAGAGGAGAAGAAATAGAAATGTCCATAAACATATAAAATGATGCTCAGCCACATATGTAATCAGGGATATGCAAATTAATGACAATGATATATACATTAGATCAGCAAAACCAGAAATGTTTTATAATACTAAATATAATCAAGGATATGAAGCAATGGGAATACTCATAATTACTGGTGGGGATGTAAACTGGTACATTCCCTTTAGGAAACAATTTTTCATTACTTAGAAGAGCTGATTTGCACAACCCACGAAGCACTAGTCTCGCATCTAGATGTGCGCTCCCTTGCACGTCTTGACCAGCAGATATGTTGAATGTCCATAGGGCAGTATTCTTAACAGCAATAAACTAGAAACAACTCTATCTCTAAGTAGGAGAATGGATAAACTATGGTATAATCATGCAAGTATTAGATAATATAAATCATTTCACCCCACAAACAAAGCTCTCACAAACAAGACAGAACAAAAGAAAAGTATCTCCATAGTACATATGACACAGTTCCATTGATATGAGACTCAAAAGCAGGCAAAACTAAACAACATGTTGTTTGGGGATACCATTGTAACAATACATAGGATAAACCCTAAGGAAAGGTAAAAGAATGTTTAACTCAAGTTTCAGCGTGTGGCTACAGAGGTAGTAAGGGGACTTGGTGGGGGTGTAGGGACTTCGAGGTACCTGGTCACACACAGTCCCTTACTCAAGGTGGGTGGGAGGGAAGAAAGGGGGTTCATTTTGTTGCTATTCTTTAAACTAGATACATATATTCTAAGCCCTTTGTAGGTGTGACATATTTCAAACAAAACACTCTAGAAATATGTACAGAGTCTACACATTGGGGAGATTTTAAAATTAAGACAATTTGTGCATCTATTAAACCATCATTTTCCTTTCTATATATTTCTTGAACTTGCCCCCACTCTCCTTGTTCTAGTTTGCAAGCTGCCAGAATGTGATATACCAGAAATGGAATGGCTTTTAAAAGGGGGGAATTTATAAGTTGCAAGTTCACAGTTCTAAGGCTGTGAAAATGTTAAGACATCCAGGGAAAGATATCTTGGTTCAAGAAGGTTGATGACATTTGGGGTTTCTATCTCAGCTGGAAAGGCACACGGAGATGTCTGCTAGAGTTCTCTCCAGGCTTCTTCAACAGCTTTCCCGGGACTCTGTCCATTCTGTTGGCTCTATTGGCTCTGGTAGCTCTCAAGATTTTTCCAAAATGCTTCCCTCTTGAAGGGCTCCAGTAAGCAACCCCACCTTGAATGATGGAGACACATCTCCATGGAAACCATCTAATCAAAAGTCACTGCCCACAATTGGGTGGGTCACATCTCCATGGAAGCAATCAAAAAGCTCCCACCCAGCAATATTGAATGAGGATTAAAGAGCATGGCTTTTCAGGGGTCCACAGCAGATTCAAACCGGCACACCCTCTTCTACTTTTCCCTTATTTCACATCTTTATTTCTCATCTGGACTAGTTAATGGCTCTCTCACTGGTCTTCTCTCAGATGTCATCTTCCATACAGCCACCCAATGTAAATCTAATCATGCCCTACTCTACTCAGGACCCTATAATGGCCCCGCTCTCCCCAGCTGTGCACCCTGTTATCCGTATCCCCCAGATGTATTAACCATATACAAGAAATACCTTGCTACCATATTGTGAGTACCTAAAATATAAAAGATCTTAAAATTAAATATAAAATCTTTTTACATTATTTAATAAGTGCTAAAATATTTTTGCCCTTAAATAGTATATGATTAACATAATGTTCAGTGAGAGGAACATGATTTAATAATCTTCATTATTTTTTATAAACTTTAGTGTAAAATTTAGTAATAGAGAGACTCAGAGATCTGGTTCCAAGATTAAATTTTATGTGTGATTCTCAGTTTTAATGGCTGGCATAGCCTTATTCTTGTCATTCATATTTTTTCATATTCTGAATTTCCTCAATTACTGTTTCCCTTTTTACTGTAGGATTTTTGTAAATTATATCACAGCTAATGAGGTAGGGACTAAATGAACTAATAAAGAAGTTGTACAAACTGTTATATTCAGTTTTTGCTCCCCCAAAAGACCTAATTATATCCCAAGCCTTCAAAAAATTATAAAAATTTCAAAAGTACATAATAGATATCTTGTGGAGACTTTATGGTAATAATAATGAAAAGATGGATAAATCTCCAAGTAACTCAATTCTTGAATATCTGAAAACCTATACATCTCAGAGACAGAACACAAAACCTATCTGTAAGAGACAATTATTCTCGACGTCTAGAATTTTAATTATATTGTTAATTTTCATCAGGCTGTGCATATCCTTGTACCTTTGCTGAGTTCTAACAATAACATGCTCAGACTATACCTGAGTTTCCTGTAAGCCTTCTTAGAATCCAAAGAACAATAAAGGACCAGCTTTTGTTCTTAATAATTCCATTCTGTTGTATGATGCAGAAGTTCCAAAGCTTTCATCAACAATTACTGAATACTTTCTTTGTCGTCCTCACGAGGGAATTCTGAAAGACTATTTGAAATGCATTCTAGTACAAAGGAGAGTGCACAGTGCAGCCTTCTGAATTAGACAAAGAGTAACAAAAATATTCACTTCCATCAAAGGTGCAAGCAATAGAGCGTCAACACAAACAGAATAGACACAAGCCAGAATGCCTGGGGGAAACTAGGGAAGGAAGATCAAAATCAGGTTGTTTAGAGGGGAATTTTATAAAGAAAATGCAATGTTATTTTCCACAGAATTTTCAGTAAAGAAAGCTGAGTCTGAAAAAACTATTAGCCATATACTTTACAAACTGAACTACAGACACAAAATTATTTTGCCGCCGTTATCACTCAGGCCAACGAAAATCATCTACAACTGATAAACTCCCCAAATCTAATTTGTTGACAAATCATGAGTGCCTCATATTTTTTTCCCACAAATATATGAATGAGAGGATTTAGAAGGAAATATCAGAAAAATTCTGAAAATTGCTTAATCATCACTCATTAGAGAGAATTACTCATTTTAGTAGTTGAGAAAATTCCAATCCAAGGTGAGAAGAGTGAAGGGACCTGTGAAGTATTTTATATCAATATCATCTACCACAAAAATCTAAAGTGATTTACTTCTTTAACATAAGAAAGTGAAATACATAGAGAATATATTCAAGACTTATGATGGCACCTGACAGATAATATGAGAACTTTATTAAATTTGAGGCACTATTATAAATTGCACCAATTGATCATGTTAGCTTAAATGTCAAAGTAAGATTGCTTACATTTGAAAGTAGCATTAACTTTCGGGACAGAAAAATTCCATGAAGAAGTGGTGCCCCGTGCCATTATCAATGCCATTCACAAATTCCAGACTCTTTCTTTCTCAACACTTGGTAGGACTGCACTTTGCTGTGCATTTGGAATTAGGTGTGGTAATTTTTCTGGCCAGAGAAAGTGAAAGCTCTAAGGGCTGCAGTATCCCTCCTCACACCAGCTTTCCCCTCTGATGTAAGGATTGGCAGCATTCAAGCTGGCAGCTGCAGGGCCAGCCGGAATCCCTGGTGATGGTCAGAGCACAACCCCCTTCCAATCTGCAGCAGAAATGAGTGAGAGGAGGGCTTTAAGACACTGAGATTTGGGCATAACCTGGCCTCTCCTACCATCCACAAAAGCATGCAAGAATCAATCCTTATCATCATGAGTGAAATAAGGATAGAGTCTCTGTCTCCATTTGTTCTATCCAAAGAAACACCAGTAGCTGCTATGACAAAGATACCCCAGATTATGCCAAGTGATATGAATATTAATAAAGATGTGGCTAGTGAAGTAGGAGGAGATGGGTATTACGCATTACAGAACATAGTAGCTGTAAGAGTGTTAGCTGAGGCAAGCCTATAATTGGGCATTCTTGTGCACTATGTATTCAGTTAAAAGGAGAAATACTGGCATTTACATTTTAAAGTAATCTTTCCCCATTCCATTTGGTTCTAATATTAATACTCCTGGCCAGAAGGGCCAGGGCAGCAACTTGGGAATCCTTATTTAAAAAAATAAAAATAAAAAATATACTGCAGATACCATTGACTTGATTTAAAATTTTATCATGAACTTTTAAGGGTTTCCAAGCTTTGAATTAAATACATCTAAAGGAATTACCCAGTTGATGAACCTCCTCACAGTTTCCCATCAGCAACAGATTCTACTTCTTCACCTGCCCCATCCTTCTCTTATTAACCTCAGGATTCAAATTCACATTGGTTACGAGCTGGTGGTTGCACGAGTGGAGACAACTCCATGATGCTATGGAACAGCCACCACTTGATGGAATCATGTCCTCCAAGAACAGAATTTTGAATTTTTAAAAAAACTTTTTTTTTATTTTATAATATAACATATATACAAAGCAAAGAAGGAAAAAAGCAATAGTTTTCAGCGCACCCTACAACACGTAGATACAGGAGAGATCCCAGAGTTTGTCCTGGGCTCCCAAATGACCCTCTCAGATTTTTCCTTCTAGCCAGTCCAGAATATAGGAGGCTAGAAGGAGTAAATATTTTTTTATCATTACATTCAGCTTTTTCTCTCTTTTTTGTGAAAAAATAACATATATGCAAAAAAGCAATAAATTCCAAAGCACAGCACAACAATTATTTGTAGAACAGATTTCAGAGTTTGGCATGGGTTGCAATTCCACAATTTTAGGTATTTGCTGCTACCTGCTCTAAGACACTGGAGACTAAAAGAAATATCAATTTAATGATTCAACAATCATACAGAATTTTGAATTTTTCAGTTGTACCAGTTTACTGTGGTTCCACCTTGAAAATGAAAAAGGATGTGGAAAGCAGTAGGAAGCATGACACTTTCAATCTGAGCTCCTTGTGTGCCTTGGAGAAGTCACACAGGCCCCCCGCTGCCTCTCCTGACTCCCCTCCAGGTGTGACTCCCCTCCATGTTGCAGCCACTCCCCTTCGGGCACAGACCCCCGCTCCGCGTCACATCTCAGCTATCATCTCCTTAGAGGGGCGCTCCCCACCTCCCTAACCCACAGTTCGCCTCTCCACACCCTCATCTCTTCATCATATTAAACTTCCCATAGCGTTAATCATTTTCAAAAATTGTTTTCTTTACTTGTCTGTCATCTGTGTTTTCAGTTATAATTTTAATTTCACGAGAGAAGGAATCTTGTTGATCTTGTTTAACTCTGCATGCCGGGTACCTAGAATAGTGCACAGAGGAAGGAGATAAAAACTAAGTGTTTTTGAACGGATGAATGAATCTGTCGTTTTGCTAGATGTTTTCATTACCTACAAGGCTAATGTGAGTTCGCAGTCTGGTGTAGCTCTCTGAAAAACATGCCTTTTTAGGTTGTAATAATAGAAATATTGGATCCAGGACAAATAAAAAATACAAACAAATATAATTCATTCTACTTTTCTTACCTTTTTAGCGTATAATGCTTAGTTAATTCTAGAACCATATACTAAGAAAAACTAATAAATTCTATTGCAATTTTCCTAACTTTTTTTTCTCTTTTTCTAGTTTCCCTAACTTTTTACACCATACTGTTTCCAAGAAAGTGATAATATTTGTAGGATACAGGGGGCTAAAAAAGGCTTATAGGGCCACTTTTAAGGCTGAGGGACTAAACCACTGTTAAGAACTAAAATATTTTCTTAGAAGTTGTTGTTTAAATGTTGTATTAGCTAGGGTTCTCTAGAGAAACAGAGTCAGAAAGAGATATCCATAGATATAAAATTTATAAAAGTGTCTCACATAACCATGGGCATGTAGAGTCCAAGGTCTGTAGGGCAGGCCACAAGCTGGCAGCCTATGGCGGTCCTCAATGAACTCTCAGGAGAGGCTGGCTGGACAAACATGGGAATGGAAGAGTCCAAAATCCATAGGGCAGGCTGTGAAGCTGCAAGTCCGATGAAGGGTCTGGATGAACTCCACAGGAGAGGCTCGCCAGCTGAAGCAGGAAGAGTGATTGTCTCTTCTGAATCCTCCTTAAAAGCCTTCCAGTGATTGGATCAAGTGTACACTCCCCCTAGCTGATTACAAATGCAATCAGCTGTGGATGCAGCAGATGTAATCATGATTTAAGTCCATGAAATGTCCTCATAGCAACAGACAGGCCCGCGCTTGCCCGACCAGATGACCAGGCAATACCTCCTGGCCAAGTTGACACATGAACACCTGACTGTGACAAATGCCAATAATAAAAGAATATGTATATGAGAAGGGAGAGAGAGTTTTTTAATTCTAAAAAGGGTGCAATGCCCAGAAGAGAACATAAAAATGAATACAATGCTTTCATTCTCAGACACACCAAGGCGGTGACATCCACAGAAAATGATAGTATTTTGGCATTCTTGTAACACAGTTTTGGGAACCTCTGTTTTACTGTGTTGGAATAACAACAATCAAGAAAGGGATTCAAAGCCACGGCATTAATAACAATACATACCACAATCAATCCAGAACTTTCAAAGTATGGCACTTTGCAGACACCACCTAATTTAAACCATGTAAAGACTCCACAAGACAAGTGTCATTTCCTCTACTTTTTCATTAAAAAACTGAGGCTTAGACACATTGAATATATTATCCAGGTCTACATAAATGGCAAATAGCAGAGCTGGGTTTTGAATCTAAGACTGATCTCCCATGTTCTTTTCTCTGCAAAACAGTAAGGCAGAATGAGTTTATGTGCATAGAACTGTTTTCAGCTGTTAAGGAACTGCTCTGTGGCTGAGAGATTAGAAATTTCTAACGCTCCAAGAAGTGGGTCTTATCACTATGAGTGAAATCATGAAGGAAGACAGACTTTATTTCTGCATAAGGAAGAAGAGAGAATTTCCCATCACAGATGATGTTGAACAAACACTAATTGGTGGCTTCTTAGGGGATTTTAGGAGCGACTCCTGCTTCCATGACCTCTGTCTTTACTACCAGCTTCAAGAACTTGAGATTATAGTAAGTAAAAAGCATGAGAAAATTATGTAAGAAATATTTCTCTCACATGAACTTTCTCAGGAGAGATGTTTATTTTGGGCTAAGTCATGTGGATAAAGAGCCTCTTCCAAGAGAGAAGACTAAATGGCTCTTGAAAGAGTTTGCAAGCACCTTTCTTAGGAAACCACCCAGTTGTTTGAGAAATACTTTCATTCTGAAAACTGAATCCAATCTCAAAGCTCCATCATCAGGAGGTCTGAAATAGAAGAAAAAGGTTGATTTCATGTGGGGTCTGGTTTAAGTAATTCTTAACGAGTTTTTTGTTAGGGTGTGTGTAAGAGAAAGTACTATACTTATTTTCAGGTTTTCTCCTGTGTTACTGCTTTTATTGGGGGAAGGGGGACGCTTATTACACTTTCCCTACCACTGCTTTCTTATGTGCACTTCCATTTCTGCTTTAGAATAGCAACTATTCTTAGAAATCAAAGATTCTTCAAGAATATTTTCATTCTCAACAGAGCACATGGGGATTAAAATAAAGTGTTTGTCACTGAAAAATAGAGAAAAATTGTAGAGCTGGGCAGTATCACTGCTGCTGTTCCCCACCATTGTTTTCTCCGCCTTTCCTCCTTCTCTTTTTCCTCTTTACTCCCTTTAGGCCAGGCCGATTGGTGCCCCATTGAGTCTCCTGTCCTGTGAGGAGTGTGCAATGATTTGGAGGCCGTTGCTATGATCTCCTTGACTATTCCTTCCCCAGGATGAAGGGAATTAAGAAACAGACCTAAACTGTCACAGAGAAAGAAATTCTGGATAGGGGTGTGATCTTTCAATAACTTGTAAACTATCTCCCTTTTCCTTGGTTTTAGGGAGCTTTCATTATAAGGAAGGAAGAATGACTGAAGACAGACAGAAAGTCTAGTGTATTTGGATTCCAGATAATTCTGTCATTAATAGCGTTACTTATTTTTTAAATGAAGCTGAACATGCCAAACATCAGTGAAATTTGCTGAAAGATGATTGTCCAGATAAAATATCTGTACAGCTTATTTCCTGTCTGATCGTTCCTACTATTTTTTAGAAGCCAGGTACATAATAAGTGATCAATAAATGCTTGCTGAATTTTAAACATGAGATTTTATGTGTGGAGGATAATGGTATGGAAAAGTATACTTTCATAATATTTTATATCAAGGCTTTGAAAGGGAATCTTTTAAGTTCAGTAGACCTCATTGATAAGGATACAAAATGGACTCAAAGTATTCCAAATTTTGCCTCATAACAATAGGATCATAGATAATTTCTTCTTTGATGAACTCAGAAAATAATATAGTGTGTAAGAGTAGATATTAAGGGATTTAGAGTGCTGAAATATGATCCAGCTCTATCACTAATCAGCTGACTTTGGACAATTTTCTTATGAAAATTCCATCATCTGTACTATGTCCCCTCACCTATAAATTGGGGCTAATTCAGAGGGTTGCTGGGAAAAGTAAATGGGATAAATTATAGTTCCAGGCACATGGTAAGTATTGAATGTTAACTATTGTTATTATTGTCATTAGTCTACCAAGATGTAGAATCAAAGGAAATATAAACGTGGGAAAGTGTAGCACTAATAAACAGGTAATTCAGCTCCCTTTCACATATACATACATTTAGAATTTTTTTGAGACATTAGATTACTATGTGTTAATTTTCTATTTTGGTATATGCTTCAGTACTTTCAGGAAAAAATTAGTAAATACTACCAGTCTGTAGTGGTATATGCAAAATGATTAAATGCTTTACAAAGTATCATCATATCTAGGGCTATTTCCATTTTTTTCTCCCTCAATGTGTTTTTCATGTTTTAAAACACAAATAGTATCTTCAGAAAGTGCAGTTGCTGTCTTCTGTTCAGTACTAGAATCTCTGGTGTTCCGAACTCAGGAAGCATGACGTCTGTGCCATTGAAGTTTGGAAGTGGATTGACAAGTGCTTCTGAGAAGCGGGGCCACGGTTCAGAATGTTATCCTAAGGTGAAGAATACTAGGTAAACAGAGCCAGAAATCTCTTTGTGTTGAGCTGGCAGTTTGTAGCTTCACGTTACCAATCCTCCCGGCACTGAAGCCATTCAAGTTCAAGGCGATGCCCCACGGATCAGTTCAGCTGCCGTGATGCGGGGTCAGCGCATGGTTACACACGTCCTTGCCGGCAGAGCAGTGCCATTGGTTTTTATTAGTTTCCAGGCTCCTTCCCTTAGATTTCCGCGGGCGTGTAGTTTTTTCCTAACAACGTTTAAATTTAACTTCTAGTTCGCCTTTCTTATGACTCGTTTTTGTCTGGTGTGATTTTTTTGCCTTCAGGTGTGCATGAATTATTTATGTACCCATATGATTTTCTTTCTACATCTTCGTGCCGTGTTTTAAGTAAAAAGTTATGAAGGAATAATAAATAAGACGAGAGCAAAAGCAAGAGAAATGCAATATAGTTGGTGTGTACTGATAATACGAACCATCAGATATTACCGGAATCAGCTGAGAAAAACAAATATGAGGATTTCTAGAACGTCTTCACCAGTTATCATTTCCTATCACCCCAAGGCAAGGATATTTCCTAGTAGACATCATTCTGTTATACAACCCTCTCTCACCTCACATCTCCCCAGCCCCGTACCTCCAAATAACTGTTGGTTTTGCTAAATCATAATGCATTTTGTTAGCAGTATGGGGAAAGAAGTGAAATGAATTTTGGAATATCTACTCCGCCAGTGGATAGATTACAAAGTGCCATTTCTTCAAATCAGGTGCATTTGCAAGTCAAACCTGTAGTAGCTGCAAAAAGCAGACATTCCTAGACTTATGTTTTACATTCACTTTAGGTCATAAATCTTCAGAGTGCCTTTTAAGTCCACAGACACAATTATCTATGCCTTCCGTGCCATTTATACAGAGTAGAAGAATTGGCCACACTTACACTATTCTAGCCTAACAATTCATATCCTTAACAGGTCTTTCTCAAAGACCCATCTCTCCCTTAATCTTCTCCAAAAGCCATGAAACTCATGCATTTTCTATGATTTGGAGAGACATTTTGTTCTGAAATACCCAAGTTTGCATTTCCACTTCAAAAAATCTCTTCTCTTCAGGGAATAAGCCCCGTTCTTGGCTTTCAAGTAAAAAAAAAAAATAGAAATGGTGTTTCAAGTCTAACTTTATATCAACTGACACCTGTTTTTTTCTTCTGTCCTCACAGCCTGTCAAAAAATTCTCATGCCAAAAATTATACCTCATCCATCGCAAAGTTAGAGATCAGAAAATCTGCCTATCAAGGGTGTTATGAATGAAACCATCTGCTTCCTTTCAACTGACTTCCAAAAAACATGCAAAGTAATGCACTTTAGTGGTTTATAACATTAAGAAAAAGAGCCCATAGGTCATTGAGGTAATTACAACAAACAGTAAATGATTTTTACCTTCTAATACCTAAGCCTGCTCCGATGTATTTGGTAGAGTCTTTTATGTCTTTTACTTTGGCAATGAAAGAAGACATGCTCCATGTAAAATGACCTCTAAAACAACTGTGTTTAGAACAGCGTGTTTGCAACTGGAAATCAAGAATGGCTTTGCTGTGTCATCTTTGACAACCTCTTAGTGTCTTGCGAATTGATTTCTCTTCCTGTAAAATATACGCTGCCGTTTATATATTAAAGTAGATATACAAAAAACTTTGAGAACTCTCTGCATAGTATTTTCTTCTGAGAATTTGAGTTTTTTTTTTTTTTAATAACATATCATAAGTTTATTTACTTTATCATTTGTGCTCTGGCTTCATTTCCTGGTCCCCACGTATCCTTTATTGTAGCTACTGACTTTATTCCATATTATTTTTGTGATCATATTAAAAAAATTAGATTCTGAATAGCCACCGCTATCCTTTTTCTTTTTTCCCCCGGCTTTAATGTAACACTGCTCCTAAGCAACTTAGTTCCCTTCTTTTCTAGATTGTTCGTGTTGAGAGATGTACTTTCTACACTCCTCTCAAGTGGTGATAAAGCGACTATAGATGGGAAATCTTTTTATGCACAGTTTCTAAAAACTCCTATCGGTCCCCTGAGGGCTCATGCTAAGGCAAGGGAAACTTCAGCTCCCAAACGGGAGAACCTGGCCGCGGGGCTGAGGAATGACCAGGGCCGGAGCGCGGCCCTCGTGGTGGGTTACACGCGGCTGGGAGGGGGGACCCGCGGGGCTGCCGGGACTCCGCGGGGGCCACAGGTCCGCTGGCCCCAGCAGGACAGAAGGGCCGTCCCCGGCCACACCCGTCCGTGACCCAGCCCGCGCAGTAACGGCGTTTTCTTCTTGCTCCCGAGAGGAGAGGGGAGATCTGAAAGCCGGTTGTGTTGGGGTCCCACAGCTTGTTCTTTACACGTAGTTTTTAGGAATTTTTAATGCACTTTTAGTGATGTGTATTGTATGTTCACATAGCATGGAATCATCCAAAGAGTACAATCAGTGGTACACAGCATCATCATATAGCTGTGCATTCATCATCACAATCGACTTTCTTCTTTTTTGTGAAAAATAACATATTTACAACAAAGCAATAAATTTCAAAGCACATCGCAATAATTAGCTGCAGAACAGATTTCAGACTTTGACGTGGGTCACAGTGCCACAATTTTAGGTTTTCACTTCTAGCTGCTTTAAGATACTGGAGACTAGAAGAAATATCAATATACTGATTCAGCACTCACACTCATCTGTTACACTCTACCTTCTCCATATAACTCCACCTTCACCTTTGATGCTTCTCCCACTCTCTAGGGGTGTTTGGGTTACGCCCATTCTAACTTCTTCCTTTTACATGTATTTTTAATACTATGATGAGAATAAGTTACTCTGGGGCTACTACAAAGGGCATATATGGCTTTGACAACTGAGACTCTATAGTGATATCCCCTAAAAGCTCCACTGGAATCAGCGTAGAGCGAGCTGTTCACACACAGTCTCTGCATAGGTTCGGCTTAAAGGCGTTCGGATAAGGGTCCGTGGAAGTTTCAGAGGCTGCAGAAAGCACAGGCTTATCCAGGGCTTTCCTTCTACGAGCATGTGCTCCTTGCAGGGCGTGGAGCGGCCAGGTCAGACCCAGCAGGGAAGCGGCAGCTTCTCTTCTGCTCCTGTGACTTCACCTCCCCTGGCTGCTCGGCCTCGGTGTCCCAGGCTGTCTGTGGTGTGGCCCCGAGTGGTTTGACCATAAAGATAATACAAGGACTAGGCTTTTTAGGATGGGAGGAGCATGCAAATGGCTACGAAGGTAAATCCTCTTCCCTAATGAAGAATTGGCTATGTGAAAAACATTTCTTCTTCTCTTTTCAAAGTTTTCATGAACTTGCTTTTGGACTGACTGTGTGTGACTCTTTGTTGTTGCCCTCGGTTGCATTTGTTCTGTTTTTCTTTTTACAATTTCTGACCTCCGGAAACCAGAGTCAGTCTCATTTGCATGGATGCGGGTTATTCCCATTGCACTGCTTTTCTTTTTTTTTTAATGCTTTATAATAAATGTATACATGCAATTGACAGAATAGTCTCATTTTACATTTGTGTTAAATCTCTTAAGACAGTAAATGCAAAACAGGTGCTGAAAAAAGCCTGAAGCAATTATAGCAGGGATGACACATCAGTAGTTGTTATAATGACTTAACAATTAAGGGTTAGCTGAAAATCTTGTTAAACTCAGGAGCCAGCTCAGTACCATCAGCCACAGAAGTGCTACAATTAAGCTGACTTGACTTGCTATGTCGTTATTCAGAACTGAGGACGCCCTTTGGATTAATGTCTCTTCATTTCCTGGCCTGCTTATATCACAGAATGACACGATTTTATGACTCTTATAAGATCTAACTTGCTTTCTGTGAAGAGGTTTATTTTTATATTTTTTCTATGAAACACTTTGCCCCCAGCTCAAGCTATAAATTAAATTTCACATTTTGCAAACCGTGCTCAAGTCACATTCATGTTTTTATTCCCTAGAGTCATATTGACTACATATATCTACTGTATCCCTTTTATTATCAGTTCTGAAATACTAATTTTGGGGAAGGTAACAAAACAAATTCAAACTTAGATGAAAATCCTTTTTTTTCACAGACTGCAAATTCCAATCTAATTTTTTAGTTTTGGTAATATCAATTTATAGAAGGGTAGACGTTAAGCTTGATTTCTTCCTCCAAATGCTAGAATTCCAGTTAGCTTTCCCTTCTTGTATTCTCTTCCTTAAAAAAAAAAAAATTAAATTTGTCTTGGATAAAATTTCAGTTCCACGTGTTCTTCTCCTGCTTTCACTTAAAGCCTATAATTAAATCTTTTGTTTGTTCCAACTGCAATTCATTCTTGGCACCATGTCAGAGCTAAGCTATTGCTTCTCTGGATTCTTCGCACAATGAAAGTGCAGGTAACAGTAGAATGATTACTAGCTTTTCTAATGTGAATTATAATACATGTGACAAAACAAATTCACTTTAATATAAAATGGGATGTAGAATTTTATTTTATCAGCCACCTGTCAAGCGAATCCACTTATAAGTCCTAAAATAATTTTTAATCTTTGCATGAATGTTTCTTTTCATTTTCATTCTCAAAAAAATACATCACATTTTGAATGATGTGCTCTTTTCTTGGGTTTAAGTACGCTTTCACTTAATTAAAGCAATTAATAAGCTATGTTAAAAGTGTTGCTTCATTTCTTCCACTCTAAAATTATATATAAGCTATTTTATTTTACTACCAGGTAAAGTGATTTTACCATGGTGTTTTTAAGAACCTTATGGGTCAGTATAGTTTCCCCCATGCCTTGGGCCTAAATCGCTTCCTGGTGGGTATGTGAGTAGTTTTTTAAGGTCAGAGTTAAACACTCAGTCCAGCATGCTTTAGAACTTGGTGTGTGTGTAGGTGTTGGGGCCGGGGTGCTGGGGACACCCTCTGATTCTTCTTATGCAACCTAGAGTTATTTTTATTTTGCCTGGGTAAATTGGACATTGGAGAAAAGAAAACTGACCTCCTCATCTTAGGCCTACAGAAGATCAGGCTTTCAGAAACAACCTTTATAAATGCCTAGTCTTCTGGAAAACAACAATAAAATTTTAACCTTTTTAGATGAATCTCACTTATTGTTATCTCCCCCTGCAAATTAGGCAACTGAGATTCTAAAGAGTCTCAGATTATGAAGTGGGTTAAGGGATGGGAATAAAAGCCAGCTTTCAGACACCTTGGTCTGTGTTTCAAGTAACCAGATAAAGTCACTCTCCTAAAAGGGTAGGTTTCTTCATTAACTTTTCCTTGGGTTGGTCCCACAGGCACCAAGTCCTCTGCCTGCCATTGGAAGCCCTACACAGGGGGCCTTTCCTCACCGAACACACCAGTGGGTGCCTCTACCGCACTCCGGCTTCAATGAACACACTCCTCTTATTCCTGCTTCCTTGCTCTGTGCTTTGTTCCACATAACGCTATCTCTAATTCTGCTTTCCACTATTTGGTTTTCCATCCTGTAGAGTTCAGCTCTGGTCTTATCTCCTCCATTACGCCTTCTCTTGATAGCTCCAATCACTATCGGTTTGTCCTTCCTCAGAACACTGTTTTATATTTTTATTTTGTTTGTACATAGCCTTACATAACATGCTCCTTTAGAACACAAACTAAATTTTAAACGTCAATGGGCTCTTTTTGTTTCCTCTATCCATCTTTCCATCTCTGGTGGTTTGAATTGGAGACCAGTACAATGAATTGGTCAGAATAGAGTCAGAAAAAAAAAAAAGAACTCAAATCAGGTAGCTTAATAGTAGGGATTTAACATGGGAAGGTGATGACAAAGATATTGGAAGAGCTAAAAGGGCAAAAGGCAAATGAAGAGGCCAAAGATTAGTAATAGCAGGAAGTTGCTAGCACCTGTAGGGCTGGAAGAAGAAAAAGAAGAGGTGATTTCATATTCCTAAACAGAGTTTAGGAGCTGGGGCTACTGACTGGCCTCTGAGACCACCAAGAACAGACCAGCCGGGGGTGCTGGGACAGTGGAGGAGAGACAGCCACTGCCAGAAATACTCGCCAAAACACAGAAGGAGAGGCACACCTTGGCTTCTTCCCATTTGCTATCTGTTGCCAATGACTTTTACTGGCCAAACTGACCAGAAGCCAGTTGGCAAAGAGGGCCTGGGCAACGTGTCTTGCAGAAATCAACCTCCTAAACAGAGCATAAGAAGCGGAGGGAAGAAATCTAAGAGAAAATAGGCAATGATTAACACATTGATACACCAAAACTGAACACATTTGAAGCTCTTCTGCATATGGTAAAAAACACACATGATTCAAAATAATGCACAAATTGTTTCCAATATCTTTACTGGGTTTACTATGTCTGAACTATCTCGATTTAATAATGGAGACTCAAATAATAATTTATAATTCATTTTATTTATTATATTATAAAATAAGTGCCAAGTCTTGCTTTCTAACCTTAGCCTGTTTCACAATGATTACAATTATTCATGCATTGATTGCAGCTATTTTTACATGCAACTGTCACTTCTAAAGAAAAAAATTTCTGAAATATATCTCCTAGCTCAATCTAGTCCCTTAAATTCTAGCTCTCCCTTTTGTATCTATTCACCTGTTTACATATCTAAAACTAATCTCATTCTTTTTGTTAACTAAGTGAGACTTTTTCATTTCCAAGCTACAGAAATTCAACTCAAACTAGCTTAGGCTAAGTAGGAAATTATTGGCTTAATCTAATTGGGACATTGAAATATTGTATTTCAGGCATAGCTGGATACAGTTTACATAAATGCACTTGAATTATGTCTCCCTATCTCTTTCTTTGCTCTGCTTGCCTTTGCTTAATATCATTCCTATGCAGCCTGGCTTCACGTGTGGCAAGATACCTGTTTGCATCCCAAAGCTGTGTTACCCTTATAGAGCCTGTGATTCCATACAAGGGTTAGCGTATTTCTATATGGTCCGGTGGCGCTCCGGGAAGAATTCTGGTTGGTCTGTACTGAAACGCACATGGACGCCTAGAGCACAGCTCACTGAAACGAGGCATTTGGTGGATTTGGGTTGTGCAGTCCTAAGTCAGGAAGGTGCCCTGTGTGATGGCCTCGGGGACATATTCCCCACCCTAATCACACGCGTGGTTCAGAATGATTGTGGCTTGGGGAGGAAGTCGTTTCCAAAGGAAGAGATACTGAGAAAATTAAAAAACATTTTCATTACACTCTTGTTTCCTCCTTTAAAAATTTTTGTCTTTGCTATTATAATTTTGTCAACCATGCAAGTTACAAACCAGCTGCTCCCTATCTTTTCTCACCAGACCCAATCATCCATAAAATCCAATCACTTCTCCTCTAAATATAATTCTCCTTTCTGTCATTTGCTTTTATTTCCATTGTGACCATCTTAATTTAGAGTGAGTTTTCTCAGCCTTGGCCCTCTTGGCATTCTGGGCCTGATGGTTCTTTGGTGTGGGAGGCTGTCCTGCACCGTGTAGGATGTTTGCCTCGTCCCTGGTCTCTACCTACTGGATTCCAACAGCCTGTCTCCCCAGATACCTCTCCAAATAGTGCAGCGGTCTCCTGGGGCAGCCAGATAGCTCCTGGTTAAGCACCACTGGTTTAGACATTTATCTTACACTTGGGCTATTGTGATAGTTCTTAAACAAGTATTTCTGCTCCCGTTATCTATCCTTTTAATCTTTCCATGCAGAACTGACAAAGTAATATTATTAAAGCACCACATTGATTATGACAATCCTTTGATAAAAGTCCTGTCCATTTTTCTCTACTGCCAGCTGAATAAAGGCCAATATATTTAATTTGGCTTCTATAATCAGACCCAACCTACACTCCTAGCATAATCTATTGCTATTTGTGGAGTGAATTGCTACATGGACTGTTGTGAACACAGGCTCGGGACAGTAAAGGCTCCCAGCAAATGACCATTGTGTTGTTTGCACAGCACAAAGGACCCAAAAGAGCAGGGGAAGGTCAGGGTTGGTGGATGTCAGCTCTACACACCTCTCTATGCCAGAGATGAGGGTCACTTCTGTCGACTGAGTCCTGACCTTTCATACACTGCACGGGGAGGGGGCTCTGCCAATGAGCAAATGTCACGCCCCGGCAAGTAGCTGGGATTGGTTATGATTTAAAACCGCGCCCCACTGCCTACAGATTCTTGGAGATAGAAACATACCAAACACTTGCAGGCAAACAATACAAATGGAAACACACCTAATACCTGCAAGCAAACGAACAAGAGGAGAAAAGGAGGGATCTGGGTGAGGCCTGGGAAGTGTCCTTAACTTCCAACACTACTCAGCTAAACATAAGGGAATATTTTCCACTCAAATTGAACTACCTCCTGTTCCCTGCCTATGCATGTATTTCAAGCCAAGTGCCTTGTTGCCTTGCAGACCAGCAGTACCTTCACTGAACTTGGTCTGTCAAACTCTCAAACACCCATGCCTCCTCCAAGGACCATCTCCAGTGCAACCTTCCCTTCTTCTTTCTTGTCTCTTCCTCCTTTCTCTGCGATCTTCATTCATATTCATTTGCTCTCACCTTCCACTGTGCTCTTCTTACATTTTGGCTCTTATGATCCATTTGATTCATAGCACAGCATCTTGCATTATTATTTATATTAAGCATGCCTATTCCTACCTGATTATAATTTTCTTGAGGGCAGAGATTGAAAAATGTGATGCTTTCTGTGGCATTACCACTTGGAAGTGTCTTAGGGCAAGTTATAAATTTTCTTGTGTTTTGGTTTCCCTATCTTTTAATGGAGATAATAATGACCCCCCTACGTATATCACTTATTATTATTATTTTAAATAAAATATATAGGATGAATGCAACTCACAGAGCCACCATGAAGGACTGCACAGTTCTTATTTGAGTCCCTCACAAAATTCACTCTGCCTAATTGCAGACACTCTGTAAAAATTTGGGAATGGATGGGGGAGGGGAGCAAAATCTTTATTCTGGGAAAGAATTTGTTGTGGATGTGACTGGCATAGAGACCAGTCAAGCATTTTGTGCTTTTACGGAGATATTAAGTTGATTATCACTGTAACAGTGCTAAGGGTAGTAGAGAAAACAAAAGAGTCATGGGAATTTGGAAAACAGTCTGGAAGTTCCTCAAATGATTAAACATAAAGTTACCATATGACCTATTCGTAGGTATCAGCCAAGAAAAATAAAACCTTATGTCCATCCAAAAGCTTATACATGAATGCTTACAGCAGTATTATTCACCTTAGTCAAAAAGTGGAAACAACCCAAATGTCCACCAACTGATGAATGGATAAACAAAACGTGACATATTCATGCAATGGAACATTATTTGACCATAAAAAGGGATATAAGAAGGATGAGCGTTGAAAACATTTTAAGTGACCAAAGGCAGTTGCAAATAATCTCACATTATATAGTTCCACTTCTATAAAATGTCCAGAATAGACAAAACCATGGAGACAGTAAAGCAGTGGTTTAGGGCTGGGGGTGGGGTGGGGTGGGGTGGGGGTTGGTGGATGCAGGGAGAAGGGTTGTAGTGAAACGGGATGTGGCTTCTTTTCAAGGTGATGGAAATGCTCTAAACTGACGACAGGGATGATCGCGTATATATATGTGAGTGCACTAAAAATCCTTGAACTGTGCCCTTCAAGTGGATGGATTACATAGTATGTGGACTATAGCTAAGTAAAATTTCATTTAAAAAATATAAACAAAGGGGTTCCGGGAAGATGGTGGAATAGGCTAGGTTGGGTTACCCCCAAGCACCAATGTCCAGCCCTCCAGATACCCCCCCTCTCTGCCCCCTGCACAGCCCGGTCTCCTCCGCTCACCTTCATACCCCGCCCACACAGGCCCCCAGCCCGTGCAGTCGCGCAACACCTCTCGGCACCTCCTGAGCTCTGCACATGTGCACGCCAGGGTAAGGACCTCCCAAACATGCACAAGTGCCCGCAGGCACCCAAGTCACGCCCCCAGCTCAGGGCAAGCACTGACCTGCCCATCTGGGCCGCCCCCGCCCCCAGCCCAAGCAGGAGCAACCCCAGCCGGCTGCCCCTGAGCTCTGTGCGTGTGCCCGCGCGTGCTCTGCCCCTAGACACGCACACCTCTGTGCGTGTGCCCACACGCGCTCTCCCCATAGACACGCACACCTCTGTGCGTGTGCCCACACGCGCTCTCCCCATAGACACGCACACCTCTGCGCGTGTGCCCGCACGCGCTCCCCCATAGACACACACACCTCTGCGCGTGTGCTCACACGCGCTCCGCCCCAGACACGCACACCTCTGCGCGTGTGCCCGCACGCGCTCCCCCCCAGACACGCACACCTCTGGGCGTGCGCCCGCACGCGCTCCGCCCCTAGACACGCACACCAGGGCCCCGTCCCACAGACCTGTGCACGCCCACAGCCACAGCCTCCCTGCTGGGTGCCCACGCGTCCATGCACCAACCTCTTGACCCTGCACTCCAACCCCCTGCCCCCCCCCACAGCTTCACCTTTGCCCCACCCCCTGGCCCAAGTGCCCTTCTCCCACACCTGGCAGGTGCTAAGCTGTGCATCTGTGCTATAGCCCCCCCGCACACACTTGCACCTCTGCCCCCAGCCCCCCCACCTACACCTGCACACCTGCACCAGGGCCCCACCCAACCAACAGGTCCCTCCCCTGACCCGTGTCCTGCAATCCCCACAACTAGTGCCTGCCCCTACACACTCGCATAGCTGCATCTCAGGTCCCCTGAAGCCCTCCACCTGGGCAA